>JAVJIF010033960.1:0-66263 GCA_038442645.1 Agave tequilana
ATAGGTGTGAATGCTAATCTAATGATCTTTTAAACTTTAATTAAATGAGAGATGCAACGATCTCTCAAAACACGACTAAGAGCCGAATACCCCTTGCGAGGTCTGAACTCCTTCCTCCCAATTCCCCTTAAAATGGGTTAGAGGTGCGCAATGCAACCGTGTTGTATTGAGGTGTGATCGATCAATGCCAAGTATGATGATGTAAAAATGAAATGCACACAATGTAACACAACAAGTATAGCAAGTAAAGTAAACAAGACAAGATTGCACAAGTAGAGGGTTAGTTCTCAAGCAAATAATTCAAGACAATATAAAGCAAGAGAAATTGAAAGCAAGAATAACGCAAAGGCAATCGCAAACAAGATGATTTGTTTCGAGGTTCGAGCACACTTGCTCTAGTCCCCGCCTTCACCTCCGTGAAGGGTTTCCACTATCCACCGAGGATGCCTTTACAATTGGTCTACCAAAGACCGAGCACCGAGCTCCACCGAATACAAAGGACCTCTACCGAAGAGGTTGCTCCACAAGAAGGAATTACAAGAACAAAGTGATCACAACTTGATCACTACACTTTTTCTCAATCTTTTACAAACACTCTCACTTCAATTACAACTTCACTATAGAATGAGTATAGGATTTTTGGCTCTATGAAGTGTGGTGAGAAAACTTCAGTTGTAGAGTGATATAGAGAATCAAACACAACTGAAAAACAATCTTGAAAGAGTAAGAATTGAAAGCTTCAAACAATTTTTCTTTTCTCTTTGAAAACAACAAAACTTGAGGAATTTTCTTAGTGAGAAGAGGGAGAGACTTCTCCTCTATTTATAGGGTTGAAAATAAGTTAAAAAACATTTTCTTTTCACCTAATTCAACCTGCAAAGCACCCCAACAACTCTCCAAAAGTCTGTTAAAACAGAAAAAGAAAACAGATTTTCAGAAAATCCCAAAGAGGAAAGAGCCGTTGCTAATTTGCAGGCTTGGCGGTCGACCGGTCCGGTCGACCGCCAGGCCAGCTGGAAGTAGCCGTTGGCTCCCGGTCGACCGGTCCGGTCGACCGACCCAAAAGGAGGAAACACAGTTTCCTTCTTCCGGTCGACCGATCCGGTCGACCGAAAATTCCCGAGAGCAGAATGCTCTCCGTCGGTCGACCGGTCCGGTCGACCGACGGACATGCACAAACAGTGCATGTCCAGGCACATCGCCGGTCGACCGGGCCGGTCGACCGATGTTGCCTGACACTGAAAAACTGGGCTGTTTTGAGTTAGAAAAATTTTGATAAATATTTTAAAAATACATATAGCTAAGTATTATGCAGAAAATAGTTTATACACATGTTTAACAAGTTTTTCAGGATATAAAGCTTTGGTACATGTATATATAAACTAAGGCATAAACTTAGAAATAACCATTTTCAATAACTAATTTCAAAACATAGGAAATACATGAAACAAGTGTGTGTGCAAATCCTAGAGCCAAATTTCCTATATTCAAACTTTAACATTCTAAACTTACAAACTTCTAAAAGACTTCAAAGCTATTCTTCAAGGTGGGCTATCTTCACTTGATCTTCAATGTTGCAACTTGAGCCCAAATGAATAGTCTTGAGTCCAAAAGCCTTGTATTTGAGTGAGAGTACTTCTAGTATGATAATAACCTGAAACACACTTAAACAACAATTGTTATTAGTACAAATAACTAATATGTTTTGTAATCATCAAAATACACTAAACAAGGGTGATTGTAACCTTGGGCCAACAATCTCCCCCTTTTTGATGATGACAAAACATATAGGTTATTGAAACAAATAAAGGAGGAAAAGCTTGGAAAGCTCCCCCTCAAACAATGCTATGTATTTATCATGAATATGAAAAGCTATGTAAGCATACATAAAGCATTTAACAAACACAATAGTTTTTGTCCAAAAACTCAAGGAAACACAACCTTTCTTTTTCTTCATGAAATGAAACTCAAATAGTAGTATCAAACTTAGAAAGTTTAAACTTAAACACTTATTTTAGTAGTATCAAACTTATTCTCCCCCTTTTTGTCATACATCAAAAGGGTTAAAACAAAACAATTGAAAACCATTTTTAATTTAAGAATCCATAATACAAACATTCAACTCACCACAAATAAATGAAAATCTAGCATAATCTAGAGGTTTAGTAAAAATATCGGCAAAGTTGAAAATCGGTAGAAACATAATCAATATCAATATCACCTTTCTCATAATGATCTCTAAGAAAGTGATACCTAATGTCAATGTGTTTGGTTTTACTATGTTGATTTGCATTCTTTGTCATGTGAATAGTACTAGTATTATCACAAATATTTTAACATGATCAAAGTGTAAATCATAGTCAAGGAGAGTATGTTTCATCCAAAGAACTTGTGCACAACAAGCTCTCCGGCGCAACATACTCCGCCTCGGCGGTTGATAGGGCTACCGAATTTGCTTTTTGGAAGACCAAGATACAAGACAATTACCTAAGAATTGACATGTTCCACTTGTGCTCTTCCTATCTACCCTACAACCCGCATAGTCGGCATCCGAAAAACTCTTCATTTCAAATAATCCGGTTTTAGGATACCATAAACCCATTTCAATAGTGCCCTTAAGGTATCTAATTATGCGTTTAACCGCTATTATGTGAGATTCTTTAGGACAAGATTGAAAACGTGCACAAAGACAAACGGAAAACATAATATCCGGCCTACTAGCCGTTAAATAAAGCAAACTACCAATCATGCTTCTATAAAGTTTAATGTCTACACTTTTACCTTGTTCATCCTTGTCAAGCTTTGTAGTTGTTGCCATGGGAGTTTTGCTTACTCTTGATCCTTCAAGTCCAAACCTTTTGATTAGTTCCTTTGTGTACTTGGCTTGATTGATGAAGATCCCATCCTTCCTTTGCTTGATTTGGAGTCCAAGGAAATAGTTGAGCTCCCCCATCATAGACATTTCAAATTCATCCTTCATGTATGACTCAAAAGCTTTGCAAAGAGATTCATTAGTAGAACCAAAAATAATATCATCTACATAAATTTGCACAATAAGAATGTCATTTTCTACATGTTTTGTAAACAAAGTTGTATCAATTTTACCTTTCTTAAAACCATTTGAAATCAAAAGGAGGAAAGTCTTTCATACCAAGCCCTAGGAGCTTGTTTTAAACCATAAAGAGCTTTATCTAATTTAAAAACAAAATCTGGATGTGTAGGATCAACAAACCCGGGGGGTTGTTCAACATACACCTCCTCTTCAATAAATCCATTTAGAAAAGCACTTTTAACATCCATTTGAAATAATTGAAATCTTTATATGAGGCAAATGCTATGTCATCCGTATGGCTTCAAGCCGTGCTACGGGTGCAAAGGTTTCTTCAAAATCGATCCCTTCGATTTGAGTGTAACCTTGGGCAACTAACCTAGCCTTGTTTCTAACTACATTACCCGATTCATCCAACTTGTTCTTAAAGATCCACTTAGTACCAATTGTTGGTCTATCGTGGGGCCTAGGAACAAGGTGCCAAACTTGGTTGCGCTCAAATTGATTGAGTTCCTCTTGCATGGCTAGCAACCAATATGAATCGGCCTCGGCTTCGAGCACATTTTTGGGTTCTATGTGTGAAATAAATGCAAAGTGGCCACAATAATCTTGAATTTTAGAGCGAGTAGTTACCCCTTTTGATACTTCACCTATGACGAGGTTTGGGATGATGTGAATTGTATCTCCAATCCTTTGGTAGTGGTTGAGTAGGCTCCATCTCATGTGTTTGATTTTCATTCCCTTGTGCCTCTTCCACTTTAGCATTGCTTCCTTCATCATCCTTTGGTTTGTCTCCCATAGTAGAAGCATCCTCCAAGGTCACTTTCTCCATGCCTTCATCCAATGCATCTATCTCTACAACATTCTTAACAAACTTGTTAGATTCCTCAAACTTAACATGAATAGACTCTTCAATAGTCAAAGATGATCTAATGAAAACTCTATAAGCCTTACTAGTATTTGAGTAACCTACAAAAATAGCCTCATAAGATTTAGGATCAAATTTTCCCAAATTATCTTTGTATTTAAAACAAAACATTTGCATCCAAAACTTTGAAATAAGAAACATTTGGTTTTCTAGAGAAGTACATTTCAAAGAAGTTTTTGTAGTATTTTTACATAAGAAAACACGATTAGATATGTAGCATGATGTATTAACGGCCTCGGCCCACAAATAATGTGGTAGACCGTATTCACTTAGCATTGTCCTAGCCATCTCTTGTAATGTTCTATTTTTCCGCTCAACTACTCCATTTTGTTGTGGAGTTCTAGGACAAGAAAGTTCATGCTTTATTCCATGTTCATCACAAAAAGTGGTAAAGGGTTGGTTAATGAATTCACCTCCTCTATCACTTCTTATTCTCAAAATCAAAGAATCCTTTTCTTTTCAACTCTTTTCTTAAAAGTTTGGAAATACGAAAATGCTTGTTTTTGTGTTCAAGAAAGAAAACCCATGTAAATCTTGAAAAATCATCAACCAAAACATAAGCAAATCTATTCCCACTTAGACTTTTGGTTTGTGTTGGGCCAAATAGATCCATATGGATTAATTCCAAAGGACGTGATGTCATGATATCCTTAATTGACTTGAAAGAAGACTTAGTTTGTTTCCCAAATTGACATGCGTCACAAACTCGGTCCTTTTCAAAATTCAAGCAAGGAATACCTTTCACCATTTCCTTTGAATTTAATCTAGAAATATGATCAAAAGAAATATGCCCTAATCTCCTATGCCACAACCAAGAGTCATCATCGAGGGCTTTCAAACAAGTAATATTACAAGACATGTTCAACATATCAATCATATAAACATTACTTTCACGAAAACCGGAAAATACACAAACATTTGAAATTCTATCAATAACTTTACAAGTAACATTATCAAAAACTACATCAAAACCTTTATCACAAAGTTGACTAACACTCAAGAGATTATGCTTGAGGCCATCAACTAAAACTACATTTTCAATTAAAGGAGAGGTGCCAAGTTTTACATTACCAATACCGATGATTTTACCCTTGGCGTCATCTCCGAAGGTGACGGTGCCACCTTCATGATATCTTGATAGGGTTGCAAAGTTGTTGATGTCCCAAGTCATGTGCCTTGAGCAACCGCTATCAAGATACCACAAACCTCTACGTCGTTGGGCTTTGGAAAGTACCTACATCATTTAAAACAATAGTTGACTTTGGTACCCAAACTTTCTTGGGTCCTTGAAAGTTAGTGTTACGAACCCAAACATTATGATGTGATGCACTTAGTCTATCATAACAAAAATTAGCTAAGTGTCCTTTCCGCCCACAATGTGAACATGAGTACACTTTTCTATACATGAAGCATGATGTGTAGTGTGAGATGTTTGGGGTTTTGCCATGTTGTTTAGGTTGTGTAGCATGAACATGAACATAAGCATTTTTCTTTGGGGCTTGCTTCTTAGGAAACATAGCCTCAATTTTCTTCTTGTTAAATTCACAATTTTTCAAAACAACACTTAATGAATCTAATCTTTCCTTAAGCATAGAAACTTCATTAGAATCAATTAGTGGGGCCTTACCTTTGCAAGAAATCTTATATTTTTCAAAATCATTTTTAGTAGTGGTCAAGTTGGAAACCAAATCATCCTTTTCTTTTGTAAGAGTAAAAACTTGATGACTTAAAGATTCATTTTCCTTTTTCATTTTTAAATACTTTTCTTCAAGAAATCATAATTTTGTGATAACTCAACAAAAGCTTCTCCTAGTTCATCCATGGAGAGTTCATCATCAAAAGGGGTGGAAGGGGTTACCTTGCTTGTGCTTTCATTGGCCATGAAGCACATGTTGGCGGTGTCAATCTCTTCTTCGGATTCGGTCTCCGAATCCCAAGTTGCCTTCATAGCCTTCTTCTTGTAAGGCTTCTTTGAAGTGGAAGGCTTTGCTTTTTCCGGACACTCCGCCACAATGTGTCCCGGTTTTTGGCAATTGAAGCATATGATCTTTCTTTCTTCTTTGCCTCCTTGCCATCTCCTTCTACCTTGGTACTTCGCCTTGTTGTACATCCTCCGGACATTCTTAACAAGGAGTGAGAGCTCCTCATCATCTTCTTCTTCATCATCTTCATCGGAGTGTGTAGCTTGACTCTTGAAGGCGATGGTCTTCTTCTTGGTAGGAGCCATGTCCTCCCTTGCTTTCCTTTCCATCTCATAGGTTTTGAGGTTCCCAATGAGACCTATGAGCTCCATCTCTTCATTGTCGTTGAGTTCCTTCAAGGTTGTAGCTTTAACTTCCCATGAAGGAGGAAGAGCCCGGATGATCTTCCTTACTCTTTGATCATTGTTGATATCTTCACCTAAGGAAGAGAGTCCATTAGTAATCTTGGTAAATCTTGTAACCATATCATCTATGGTTTCATTTTCTTGCATGCAAAATGTTTCATATTGAGACCGAAGAAGGTCAATCTTAGCCTTCTTTACTTGTGAGGTCCCCTCATGTGTGACTATCAAGTGTGACCAAATCTCATATGCGGATTTGCAATGTATAACCCTAGATATGTCATCATCATTAAGGGCTTGTAGAAGTGCATAGTGAGCTTTGGCATTGGCATCGAATTCCTTAGTCTCTATTTCGGACCAAGTGGATTCGTCACCGGGGGGTACACTAAAGGACTTAGTCACGGCCTTTGCAACTCGGCTACCTAGAGATTGCAAAAACACGGTCATCTTAACTTTCCATATGGGAAAGTTAAGTCCATCAAACTTAGGAGGGGTTTTAATTCCATCGGCCATTTTTACTATATGAGTATGAATGAAATGATTAGCAAATTAGGATCTTCTCTAAGGTGGTTAAACCAAATCCTAGAGTCCAAGCTCTGATACCAATTGAAAAACACCTAGAGGGGGGGGGTGAATAGGTGTGAATGCTAATCTAATGATCTTTTTAAACTTTAATTAAATGAGAGATGCAACGATCTCTCAAAACACGACTAAGAGCCGAATACCCCTTGCGAGGTTCTGAACTCCTTCCTCCCAATTCCCCTTAAAATGGGTTAGAGGTGCGCAATGCAACCGTGTTGTATTGAGGTGTGATCGATCAATGCCAAGTATGATGATGTAAAAATGAAATGCACACAATGTAACACAACAAGTATAGCAAGTAAAGTAAACAAGACAAGATTGCACAAGTAGAGGGTTAGTTCTCAAGCAAATAATTCAAGACAATATAAAGCAAGAGAAATTGAAAGCAAGAATAACGCAAAGGCAATCGCAAACAAGATGATTTGTTTCGAGGTTCGAGCACACTTGCTCTAGTCCCCGCCTTCACCTCCGTGAAGGGTTTCCACTATCCACCGAGGATGCCTTTACAATTGGTCTACCGAAGACCGAGCACCGAGCTCCACCGAATACAAAGGACCTCTACCGAAGAGGTTGCTCCACAAGAAGGAATTACAAGAACAAAGTGATCACAACTTGATCACTACACTTTTTCTCAATCTTTTACAAACACTCTCACTTCAATTACAACTTCACTATAGAATGAGTATAGGATTTTTGGCTCTATGAAGTGTGGTGAGAAAACTTCAGTTGTAGAGTGATATAGAGAATCAAACACAACTGAAAAACAATGTTGAAAGAGTAGGAATTGAAAGCTTCAAACAATTTTTCTTTTCTCTTTTGAAAACAACAAAACTTGAGGAATTTTCTTAGTGAGAAGAGGGAGAGACTTCTCCTCTATTTATAGGGTTGAAAATAAGTTAAAAACATTTTCTTTTCACCTAATTCAACCTGCAAAAGCACCCCAACAACTCTCCAAAAGTCTGTTAAAACAGAAAAAGAAAACAGATTTTCAGAAAATCCTAAAGAGGAAAGAGCCGTTGCTAATTTGCAGGCTTGGCGGTCGACCGGTCCGGTCGACCGCCAGGCCAGCTGGAAGTAGCCGTTGGCTCCCGGTCGACCGGTCCGGTCGACCGACCCAAAAGGAGGAAACACAGTTTCCTTCTTCCGGTCGACCGATCCGGTCGACCGAAAATTCCCGAGAGCAGAATGCTCTCCGTCGGTCGACCGTCCGGTCGACCGACGGACATGCACAAACAGTGCATGTCCAGGCACATCGCCGGTCGACCGGGCCGGTCGACCGATGTTGCCTGACACTGAAAAACTGGGCTGTTTTGAGTTAGAAAAATTTTGATAAATATTTTAAAAATACATATAGCTAAGTATTATGCAGAAAATAGTTTATACACATGTTTTAAACAAGTTTTTCAGGATATAAAGCTTTGGTACATGTATATATAAACTAAGGCATAAAACTTAGAAATAACCATTTTCAATAACTAATTCAAAACATAGGAAATACATGAAACAAGTGTGTGTGCAATCCTAGAGCCAATTTCCTATATTCAAACTTTAACATTCTAAACTTACAAACTTCTAAAAGACTTCAAAGCTATTCTTCAAGGTGGGCTATCTTCACTTGATCTTCAATGTTGCAACTTGAGCCCAAATTGAATAGTCTTGAGTCCAAAAGCCTTGTATTTGAGTGAGAGTACTTCTAGTATGATAATAAACCTGAAACACACTTAAACAACAATTGTTATTAGTACAAATAACTAATATGTTTTGTAATCATCAAAATACACTAAACAAGGGTGATTGTAACCTTGGGCCAACAATCTCCCCCTTTTTGATGATGACAAAACATATAGGTTATTGAAACAAATAAAGGAGGAAAAGCTTGGAAAGCTCCCCCTCAAACAATGCTATGTATTTATCATGAATATGAAAAGCTATGTAAGCATACATAAAGCATTTAACAAACACAATAGTTTTTGTCCAAAAACTCAAGGAAACACAACCTTTTTTTCTTCATGAAATGAAACTCAAATAGTAGTATCAAACTTAGAAAGTTTAAACTTAAACACTTATTTTAATAGTATCAAACTTATTCTCCCCCTTTTTGTCATACATCAAAAAGGGTTTAAAACAAAACAATTGAAAAACCATTTTAATTTTAAGAATCCATATACAAACATTCAACTCACCACAAATAAATGAAAATCTAGCATAATCTAGAGGTTTAGTAAAAATATCGGCAAGTTGAAAATCGGTAGAAACATAATCAATATCAATATCACCTTTCTCATAATGATCTCTAAGAAAGTGATACCTAATGTCAATGTGTTTGGTTTTACTATGTTGATTTGCATTCTTTGTCATGTGAATAGTACTAGTATTATCACAAAATATTTTAACATGATCAAAGTGTAAATCATAGTCAAGGAGAGTATGTTTCATCCAAAGAACTTGTGCACAACAAGCTCCGGCCGCAACATACTCCGCCTCGGCGGTTGATAGGGCTACCGAATTTTGCTTTTTGGAAGACCAAGATACAAGACAATTACCTAAGAATTGACATGTTCCACTTGTGCTCTTCCTATCTACCCTACAACCCGCATAGTCGGCATCCGAAAAAACTCTTCATTTCAAATAATCCGGTTTTAGGATACCATAAACCCATTTCAATAGTGCCCTTAAGTATCTAATTATGCGTTTAACCGCTATTATGTGAGATTCTTTAGGACAAGATTGAAAACGTGCACAAAGACAACGGAAAACATAATATCCGGCCTACTAGCCGTTAAATAAAGCAAACTACCAATCATGCTTCTATAAAGTTTAATGTCTACACTTTTACCTTGTTCATCCTTGTCAAGCTTTGTAGTTGTTGCCATGGGAGTTTTGCTTACTCTTGATCCTTCAAGTCCAAACCTTTTGATTAGTTCCTTTGTGTACTTGGCTTGATTGATGAAGATCCCATCCTTCCTTTGCTTGATTTGGAGTCCAAGGAAATAGTTGAGCTCCCCCATCATAGACATTTCAAATTCATCCTTCATGCATGACTCAAAAGCTTTGCAAAGAGATTCATTAGTAGAACCAAAAATAATATCATCTACATAAATTTGCACAATAAGAATGTCATTTTCTACATGTTTTGTAAACAAAGTTGTATCAATTTTACCTTTCTTAAAACCATTTGAAATCAAAAAGGAGGAAAGTCTTTCATACCAAGCCCTAGGAGCTTGTTTTAAACCATAAAGAGCTTTATCTAATTTAAAAACAAAATCCGGATGTGTAGGATCAACAAACCCGGGGGTTGTTCAACATACACCTCCTCTTCAATAAATCCATTTAGAAAAGCACTTTTAACATCCATTTGAAATAATTGAAATCTTTATATGAGGCAAATGCTAATGTCATCCGTATGGCTTCAAGCCGTGCTACGGGTGCAAAGGTTTCTTCAAAATCGATCCCTTCGATTTGAGTGTACCTTGGGCAACTAACCTAGCCTTGTTTCTAACTACATTACCCGATTCATCCAACTTGTTCTTAAAGATCCACTTAGTACCAATTGTTGGTCTATCGTGGGGCCTAGGAACAAGGTGCCAAACTTGGTTGCGCTCAAATTGATTGAGTTCCTCTTGCATGGCTAGCAACCAATATGAATCGGCCTCGGCTTCGAGCACATTTTTGGGTTCTATGTGTGAAATAAATGCAAAGTGGCCACAATAATCTTGAATTTTAGAGCGAGTAGTTACCCCTTTTGATACTTCACCTATGACGAGGTCCTTGGGATGATGTGAATTGTATCTCCAATCCTTTGGTAGTGGTTGAGTAGGCTCCATCTCATGTGTTTGATTTTCATTCCCTTGTGCCTCTTCCACTTTAGCATTGCTTCCTTCATCATCCTTTGGTTTGTCTCCCATAGTAGAAGCATCCTCCAAGGTCACTTTCTCCATGCCTTCATCCAATGCATCTATCTCTACAACATTCTTAACAAACTTGTTAGATTCCTCAAACTTAACATGAATAGACTCTTCAATAGTCAAAGATGATCTAATGAAAACTCTATAAGCCTTACTAGTATTTGAGTAACCTACAAAAATAGCCTCATAAGATTTAGGATCAAATTTTCCCAAATTATCTTTTGTATTTAAAACAAAACATTTGCATCCAAAAACTTTGAAATAAGAAACATTTGGTTTTCTAGAGAAGTACATTTCAAAAGAAGTTTTTGTAGTTGTAGGGGGCCGGAAAGTTTGGTGGTCGGAGAAAGTGGTTTTAGCTGTAAAAGATTTCCTTGATTCAAGAGAAACGATTACAACCAAAAGAACTACTCTTCCCTCTTTTCCAGTTACAAGGGAGGGAGGATGTCTGAATCTTCCCTTTGTTTAAAGCTGGGTTCTTCGTGTGGCGATGGAGAGTGAATCTTGTTCTCCGTTGACCAGATGACCGTCCTAGACCGTCGGGGGTCTTCTCTTCGGTCGGTAGAAAGAGTAACTCAGCTCCGTCTACCAAAACTCTCAAAGAGGAGGTAGGCGAAGAGCGGCTAGTACTCAGTAAGCTCGCTGAAGAGTCGTGCTTCTCTCTTGATGATCCTCCTGCCTGGATTCGATCGATTTTGATGATGCCCTATCTCAAAGCTCTCTCTCTTCAAAACTCCGATCTTCTGCCAAGCTTCGATCCTCTCAAGCTTCTCTCCCATTCATAGCAAACAAGGCTCTATTTATAGGGGTCTCAGGGGGTGAAGGTGCCTCCTGAAAACGCTCCCGAATGAGGGGCCACTACCCGCTACATGCGCGGTGACTGGCCCCGCAATCAGGGCAGTTGCAACTGAGACGCGGGCGTTGGGCCAAACGCGCCTTGAAGTTTGAGACGCGGGCGTCGAGCCAAACGCGCCTTGAGACGCGGGTTTCGGGCCTTCACGTCTGGATGCTGAGGCGAGGGCGTCGGGCCGATGCGCCTGGATGCTGAGGCGCGGGCGTCGGGCCGATGCGCCTTGATGCTGAGACGCGGGCTTCGGGCCGACGCGTCTTGATGCTGAGACGCGGGCTTCGGGCCGACGCGTCTGAACGTTGTGACGCGGGTGTAGAGCCAACGCGTCTTAATGCTGAGACGCGAGCATCGATTTCTCGCGTCTAGAGCTTGAGACTCTGCTTCCTTAATGGCTGGTCTGTTAGTCATTTTTAGACAGCCTACAGAACCCCCTCCAAAGTTTCTGATATTCCGCAGTTGAATGGGACGGATTTCGGAATACTTTGGATCTTTAGCCGTGTTCGCGTTTTATGACTGGACTGTTGATGCTTCGGGTTTGATCTTATCTGGAATTGGTCTTCGTGAGTGTACTGTTGAACTCTTTGAAGCCGTCAGAGTTGATCATGTTGAGTGTCTAGATACACAGTCTAGACCTCCCCGATTGCTTTTAGTCTATCACGGGTGCGCTTTTGGCCGGGAGTGGTTGGTTGTCTGTTTGCGTCAGTGTACTGTTGAACCGACTTTGCAGAAGCAGGAGACTGGACGCAGGTTCCTTTTTGAAAAAGCAGAGACTGCTTTAAAGACGCGACTTCTTAGCGAGACGCGATGTTTGGCCTGTTTGAGGGGACGCGGGCTTTGGAGAGACGCATCTCTTGAAATGCAGACGCGATTTTCTGGGTGCATTTATGATGATGCTGACGGGGCATATCCACCGAAGAGCCGCGTACTTTGGGACGCGCACCTGTGCCATGTCATGATTACGCCGCCAGCTGGCCTGGGGAAACGGCGAGATTTCGCCTTTTGGCGCGCGGATCCCCCGGTTCATTAAATGAACCGCTCCACGTGTCAACTTCTGACTTGTGGCGGGGTCGCGACGCATGATCTTCCCTGTTTGAACAATGATTTGGCTCCACGCGTCAGGCAGCGATTCGCTGCAGCGTTTTTTTTTTTGGGCCAAACGCTGCGTATCTTCGCGAATCTCTGTGCCTATAAAAGGCAACAGTTAGAGAGATGATCTTCTTCTCCGAACGAACGCATTCTCTGAAAAAAAAGAACTTCCTTCTCTCTCCAACTATTCATCTCCTCGCTCGGATTTCTTGATCTTCAATGGCTCCCAAGACAAAACCGACTGCATCGACCTCAAGGGCGACCGTCGCCGAGGCTGAGAGAGATGCTTCCTCTGCGCAGGAGGGTGTTTTCCGAGGTAAAAATGCACCTTTGGTGTGGGTTCCGCCATTAAAACATGTTCATAGAACCCTAAGAACCTTTAACACAAGATCGTGTTTGATTCTCGGACGCTGTCCTTGAGATGATAACCGGGGCGCGGGCCTGATGATCCGACGCTGGTGAACTCTGCACTCTGGGTCCTTCACTTAGAATATTTCTAATTGTGAAGGTCTCTGGACGCGATTTGTAGAACGCGGATTTGATCCATGCGTTCTGTGCCGCGTTTTGTGCCATCAGGCGCTGGCGTCCGAGTCCAAGCACTTTGAAATTTCACAAGTCTTGGTTTGCAGAACGCGGATTTGATCCTTGTGTTCTGTGTCTTCAACCGCCGATTTTGTAGAATCTGGCGTTTGAGTCCAAGCACTTCGAATTTTCATAAGCAGCTTTGCAGGTCTGGACGCGGATTCGAAAAATTCCTGCGTCCAGTATCTCTTCTGCGTTTTGGTGCAAGTTCGCAGGTCTGGACGCGGATGATAACTCCTGCGTCCAATGTCTCGGCTGCGTTTTGAATTATGAACACTTAGCGTCTTCCCTTATTTTTGGCAAAGTATCTGACCAAGTGTCTTTTTCTTTTGCAGTGCCGCATGTTTCAGGTTCACTTGCCAAGATGCACCATTTCGGCCGCGTGGGTGGTGCCGACCGGGGCTTGACCTTTGTGCAAAGAATGAGTGTCCCCGTGACTGCTGACCAGTTGCTGGATCGCAGGCTCTCTAATGTTAACAGGAGAACCTTCCGGGCACTTATGACCGATGCCGCGCTCAAAACGGATGACGGTGTCAGGTTGGAGAAGCCTGCCTTCTTCTTTGGGGATCATATTTATGATGATGGCCGTCGTGTGTCTGAGGGGACCTATAAATGGCTCCGTGAGATAAAGGGCGGAAGATTCTTTCTTCCAGACATGGAGAGGATGTTCCCGATGTCCTACTTTCAACACATGTCTGTTCCCCGAAAGATGGAATGGGACATTTCCCAGTATATCCCTGAGATCGCCCTTGGTGACTTTGGCCTCCAAAAGGTAGACTGCCATGATAGTCATGACGGGTCAGTTGTCGGACTGTTCCCTGCATCGTCCAAGCCTGAAATCCCAATTGGAGAAATCCCGGAGCTTGCTACCACCTTCCTCAATTCCTTCATAGAAGCAGGGGGTGACTATCCTGTCGACTTCCGTGCGTATGGATGGGTCCATTCTCCAGAGAATTACTGGTGGGGTAGGATGGTGGGTTTTGTCCTTACCAATCTTGAGGGGCCGCTGAAGCGTGTGGGGCTGTACCCAGCAGTCAGGGCCGTGCAGTGGGGCGTCCCGATGAGTTCCCATAACTTCTTTGGGATTCTGGAGCGCTACAATCCTCGGACGGGGACATTCTTTACTCCGGTTGGAGAGATGGGCCTTGCCCTACACGAATTGTATGAGGTCTCCGGGTTGTCGTCAGGGGATATTCCTTACGAGGAATTTGTCCCAACCACCAGGGAGCTGCGCCTTTTGGAAAAAGAATCTCCTCAAGTGTATGAGACCTACTGGGAGGTGATGTGCCATTTCTACATCTGCGGTCAGACAACTGCCTGGAGGTCAGGAGGCGTCAAGCAACTATCCTGGGCTGATTATTTGTTTAATAATGTCAGCAATAAAGATCTCCCAGTAATCCGACTAGCTCCTAGTTCTGGTGGGGAAGTTGAAGACAGGATCGACGCAGCTTCTGACAAGTTCTACACCACGGAGTCGAACGAGGACGGCTTCGACCCTGACTTGGTCTTTGAGAGCTTTCACCATCAAGCCCGGACCCCTATTTCTGATCAGGCGCTGTTGGCGGGCTTCCTGATGTTGTGGCTGAAGAGGTGTGTGGTGCCCACGCTACCACATGAAGTTATTGTGGCAGATGTGGTGTACCCGGCGGTACTCTTGGCTCATGGCCACCCCATAGCCCTTCTTCCCGCCGTGGTGGCTGGTATTCAAAGCGGGCTGCGGGTGTTGACCAAGAGCTTCTGCGGACCCCCAAAGACTGCTAATTCTCGTGGGAGCCGTATACCGACTCAGAGGGGAACCCGACGGTGAAGCACCCCAACCCGCGAATTGAGCTGCCTTACACGTACCTCATGGCTTGGTACGTGATGCATTGCCCGTCTCTAATGACGGCAGCGCGTGGGAGCGTGGATCATATCCCATTTGTGCAGCGGCTGGAACGTTCAGAGTGGCATGACACCTACCTGTATTACATTAGGAAGCGTCTTTCCTGTGCCGCTAATTACCAGCTCAACCGCTGCTTTCCAGAGGTTCAAGGTGCAGCCCCCGGGGAGCTGTTCACGGATGTCGCTGGGCGGGATGACTTCTCGCAATTGCCTGCTGGAGCCTTCTGGTGGTTGATCAATATACGACCAGGATATGTGCTGTTTCGCCAAGGAACTTCCTGCACTATCGAGCCGTATATGCCAAGTCGTTTTGCCCGACAATTTGGCTATGATCAGCTTTACGTCGGGAATCCCAATGCTCAACTTGCCTTTGACGGGAATCTGTTCGAAGGCGCTCGGGCTTGGTATTACAGTGTGGCTGGAGGGACGGGAGCAACGTTCCATCTACCCGACGAGGCGCCTAAGTGCCGTATGAGCTTCAGCTTCTGTATTTGGTACTCCCAAGCCGGCCAGACGCCAGATCTTATTCCGGAGTCTTCATGTCTTGAGAGTATCAATGCCAGTCTCGAGGAGAGGTCTGAATCCAGTAAACGTACTAAACTCCTCGACCAGTACCTGAAAGCTCAGAGGGAGGTCGAGAAACGATCGAGGAGGGAGCCCCCAGTAGTGAGGGCGGCACCGCGACCGGCAAGGGCAAAGCCGCAAGCGACGAGGGCGGAGCCACCAGCAATGAGAGTGGAGCCGCGACCGGCAAGGAGGTCGAAGCAATTGGCGAGGAAGCGTCGTCGACGCTCTGCTTCTGTAGTTGAGCCTGCCCCAAAGAAGGCTCGGAGGGACTTAACGGCTGAAGTCTCTCAATCCAGAGCTATCTCTGCTGGAGTTGAGGTTCCTCCTGAAGGTGTCCCTGTTAGAGTTGAGGAACCGCTGGAAGATGAAGATTTTCCAAGCTTGGTCCGTGCTCCTAGGTCACGCAGCGAGACCGTGGAGGAAGGGGAGCTTGTTGAGCGCCCCCTTATTGCTGGTGATGCTGAGTCACCGGAGATTGACATAATGGGCGAAGAGGATGTCGAGATTCCAGGAATCTCAACTCAGCCCGAATTTCCTCCTGCTCATGAAGGGAGAGACGAGGTACAGCAGCCGGGGTCTCCTAGCGTCTTTATTTCCAATCCTCGGGCAGTTGACCCTAGTCCTACCACTGGGGTGATTGGGGGTAAGGCTCCTGTTGCGGAGCTTCCTCGTGTGGCGCTATCGTCTTCTTCGTCATCGGGAGAAAGTGACTTTGAAGATAAAGTCGACTATGGCGATGAACCCGCTCTTCCTGATCAGGGCGGATTCTTTGACGTCTCGGAGGAGGAACAACATGAGGGTGAACCCTCGATGGCGCCATCGTTACTGGCGACAATTGCTCCCACTGACGGTATTCTTTTCTCCTTCTGTTTAATTCTCTTTTTTCATGTTGAAGAAGATGTTCTAACATTCTTCTTTTGTACTGCAGGGTCAGCTGGAGGTACCGGGGCTCAGCCCGAGGGAGTTGAGGCTTCGGTTGCCGAGACAACCTCAGTGGGGGCAGCTGTTGAAGTTGGGGAGCCTTCCCTTTGCCAGGAGGGGAAACAACCATTGAGGCTGAGGAGGCTCTCACTCCGCCGGTGGAGAAGGTTACTGCTGAAGCTGGGGAGACCCCCATTCTACAGGACTCGACGCCTCTGGACCTCGAACCTAGTAAGGCAGCTCTGACTGAGGGGGCTCAGGTGGGGAGTCTGACGATCAGCACCCTTCCAGAAGGCCACACAGCTCAATCCTCGGTGGAAGTTTCTGAAGAGGTTGTGCTTACAGCTCCTTCCTTGGTCGTGGAAGCTCCTGCAGAGGCAGCGCTCCAGGAAGCGCCAGTGGGTAGTCTTGTTCTTGCCACATCGACGGCTGGCACGGCTCTTGTGCGAGAAGACCCGCCCTATATCCCTTATCCCGTGACAGAAAAAGGGTCGGGAAGCTTCTTAGGTGGTGAAGACATGGGGGAGCTGGCACGTCAGATGGTGCAACAATTCTTCACCTCGATGGGATCATGTATTGATCTCATCTTCCGTGGACACAGCACCTTCCAGTTCGCCCAGAGGCTTCTTGAAAATATGGCCGTGAGCGTCGAATTGGCGGGAGGCCCTTCACTTGCCAGGGCATGCCTGCAGGTGGTAGAGCAACTTGGAGATAACCTGCGGGAGCTGGAATCTTTGGAAGATGCAGGTTCTTCCGGCGAGGCCCAGGCCATCCTGACTAGGCTCCTAGCTGCTCAGGAACGGGAGCGACAGGAGGCGGAGGCGCAGATCACTGCCGAGGTCCGTGACCTTGAATATTCCAAGGCTGAATTTCAAAAATTAGCCGGAGATTCGAGGGAATCTGAGCTCAGTGTGCAGAGCACGGAGCAGGTCATCCTCAGAACTCGGGACATTATCGCCAAGGCGGAAGCTGTTCTTGCGCTAAATGAGGAGAAACTTGTTTCCCTCAAAAAGGAGCTTGAGGAGCAACGGGCTGCTACGGTGCGTGCTGAAGAGAGTCTATCCCTGCAATCTTCCAGGGTGGAATCTCTGCGGATGCAGCTGGCTGCCAGAAGTTTCTTATCTGAGGCGGAGCTGCGGGACCGGGCTATCATGGAGGCTGAGAGGACGCGCCAGCATGAGATTCACCGCCTTAGGGAACAAATCCGTTCCTTGGCGAGCCAGGACATTTAGCCTTCTTTTCTTCTTTTTTTTTTTGTAAAGAAAAGGGACACTCTATTTATTAAGAGTGTTTGTATCCACTTCTATCATTTTTTGATATAATAGAAGTTTTCTTTGAAGCTTTTGTCCCAATTTCTTTGTCCTGTTGTGGATGAGTCCAACTCTTGATCACTAGTTGTGATTACTGAACTTAGGTAGGGCTAAGTTCTTTTAATGAGACGCGGTCTTGGCGAGACGCAGCATTAATCCCACAGGGTGAGACGCGGTCATCAGTCTACCGGAACTTAGATTTCACTAAGTCCTTTTACTGAGACACAGCGTCAATCATAAAGTGAGACGCGGTCATCATTTCATAAGAACTTAGATTCTACCAAGTCCTTTTGATGAGACGCGGCGTCAATCACAAATCGGAACGCGGTCTTCTTGATGAGATGCGGCGTCAATCAAAAGATGAGACGCGGCATTGATCCGTAAAGTAAGACGCGGCTGTCAGTTCCTGAGACGCAGCGTCAATCACAAGGTGAGACGCAGCTCTGAATAACGCAAAATCTGTCTTGCGCGGATCGGGCAGACGCAAGAGATGCAGCCTTGTCTGCTGAAGGGACGCGGCTTTCCCTCCTGCGTCTAATGTGATCTGACTCAAGATTTTTAGGAGATCTTTGCTCGTCAGGTCTCCTCTGTCGATTGGGATTCCGAGTCATCCGTTGATTCCCAAAGCAGGTATCCACGCGTCAACTCCTCATTGGACTCAGGAGTTACTGCCCTTAAAGGCAAAACCGACGCGGGCGGTTGAAAATCGATGCTTGCGACGGTTTCCAAAGCGTCGTTCCACGCGTCAATCCTCCACTGGGCTTTGATAATCGTGCGTGACGGTTCCAATTAACGCCCCATTAATGGCAGTTATTAGGGCCTGCCTATAAATAGGGTGCGCTCCCCTTCTATAATCCAAGCTTGGATTATTTCTCTTTGGTGGATTGCTCTGAGAATCCACCTTCTTCAGAAAAGAGTTTCTTGATAGGGACTCCGTCTGCATGGACGAAAGTAATTCCGAGGATGAAGATGACCCAGAGCTCTCACGCTTTGGTTTGGTCTCTTCAAGAAGAACCCCCTCTCAGATCATCTTGGACGCCTGCGTTTGGGTGCAGAGAGGCCAACTCTGGCCAGAGGTCTCTGCTGGTATGTCCCCCGATGATGTGTATAGCCTGAACTTCGGCATGATGATCTGAATGAAGTCCTGGTGCATTCCTCCTCTGGAATTTGTGCCAGTGACTTCTTTGAATGCAGGCGCTTGACGCTGGCTTTGCCCATTGCGTTTTACTGCCTTGGCGCGTTTCAGACCTGAATCTTGCAACTCCTGTTCACCCAACAGAGAGACGGCAATTTTTGGCGTTCTGAAATTCTCTGCGTCTGGTGCATTAGGCGTAGGTACAAACTGAGGCCGCGTTTGAATCCTATGCGTGGCGCAGTTTGACTTGCGTCTGTTTGACTGTGCGGGTCATTCCCGCGTCTGAAGTCTTGAATGGCTGCCGCGTTCTGTTACTCAGTTTCCTTTATAGAAAATGTACTGAGTTCCAGATTTTATGACTCTCTTGCTTATTCTTTGCAGGTAGGCTTGCTTGTCCTTTTTCAGGTTTGCTGGGCCCCAGGAAGAATATACCGGCTGGCGAACTTGCTCCACGTTCGTTTGTGAGAGATTAAATTATGGTCCTCGTCGTTTGTGAGAGATTAAATTATATCTCTGACGAGGACCCAACCCTCGCCAAGGTCTCTTCAGATCTGGTGCAAGAGATGGATAGGCCGAGTATCGGCGAGGGTGGTCCGGCAGTTACGGTGGCGGAGAAGATCCTCTTCCTCTCCCAACTCCAGAAGTGACATCGAGGACATTCCGTTGGATGGCCTGCTGGGGAAAGGGATGGTGATGAATGCAGGACTCTCTGCTGCCGCTGGACCGAGTGGAGGGTGGCATCCTTTGTGATGACTCCGAAACTTCTGCTCTCACCCCAAGAGTGACTCCATGTTTGTTGGATGATCTGCTAGGGAAAGAGACGCGCCTGAACGAAGGGTTGCAGGACCTTCTGTTGCCACCAGACCTCAAGAACACCATTGCTCTCGGCTTGGTCAGCTAGGGCGCTTTCGAAGTTGGGTCATGCATCAAAGTACAACCGGTTCCAATTGTGCACCTGGGATCAGATGCAGTTTCAAGGAGTGAGTACGGCCTCAGAGAGAGAGAGGGACTTCTTTGTACTCCTTAATTGTAACACTCAATCTTATTGTATAAGAGAGCGTTTTGTATCACTTTCATGTGTTTGGATATGAATAAAAGTGACACTTTTCTTTTTGCCTCTTTCTGTTGTCTTGAACGTTTTGTTTTAGAAGCAAAAGAATAATTTTGGTGGACCCGCCACTTTATAAAAGAAAGTGATGAGTGGAGCGCGTACCCCCAGAGAAGGTGAACTTTTATCAAGGATTTGGGATTAACTTGATTTAAGATCAGCTGGGGATTTTGATGGAAGCATTGTTTATCGGTGTAATGTTAACCAACAATGCCTCCAAAATGAATTTGATACTCGGTTGGGGAGAATATCAAATGAAACTAGACTCGTGGGGAATCTAGTAGGATTTTTACCGTTAGAGGTGTGATATTAACTTAACGGTTTAGAAGTAGTCTTGTCAGAAGTGTAATATTAACTTGACAAGGACGTGAGTTAGAGGTGTGATATTAACCTAACTCATCAGCATCTCAGTTTTATTTGGGAAAACTGAGGGTGTCACTGTCATAGGTGTGATGTTTAACTTAACAGTAATAGAAATGCTAGAGGTGTAATGTTGAACTTGGCATTAGTCGTCTCGGCTTAAAGAAGTCAAGGAAAGGTCATAGCCATAGGTGTATTGTTGAACTTAGCAATGACTCGGATGCTAGAAGTGTAGTGTTAACTTGGCATCGTTCATCTCGGCTTGGACAAGGAAGTCGAGGAAAGGTCATAGCCATAGGTGTATTGTTGAACTTAGCAATGACTCGGATGCTGGAAGTGTAGTGTTAACTTGGCATCGTCCATTTCAGCTTCGATATGGAAGTCTGAAGAAAGGTGACTATCAGAGGTGTGATATTAACTTGACAGGCACTCGATGTACTGCTTAGAGGTGTAATGTTAACTTAAACAGTAGTTTTGTCAGAGGTGTGATATTAACTTGACAAGAATTTGCTTGCGATAGGAGCAATTTGAGGACCTGTCATTCTATTGATGAGAATTGACAAGTAGAATTTGAAGTGCCAGAGGTATGGTGTTAACTTGGCAAATTTGAGAGTTTGTTACTCTATGCAGAGTTAACAAGCCAGGTTTGTACTCGACAAAGAGTATTCATTACCAGAGGTATAGTGTTAACATGGTAATGATTGCATTTTGTGGTCCTACCATTCTATGGATGAGAATTGGTAAGGGATTTTTGGAGGGAAGAGTGGAATCAAATCCACTTAGGATTTTTAGCAAACCCTCAGCTGTCAACGGATTTGAGGTGCCTTTACCAACTACCGTTTGAGTTGGGCTAGCCATGCTATTCCCCTCAGCATGATGAGTTGTCGAAGACTTATGTTGGACTTAAAAGCCAACATTTTCTTCTATCCTTAGCCGTCGGAGGCGTCGGATCAAATGGGAACGTGTCCCTTAGGATTTTTAGCAAATCCTCAGCTGTCAACGGGTTTGTCATGCCTTTACCAACTACCGTTTGAGTTGGGCTAGCCATGCTATTCCCCTCAGCATGATGAGTTGTCGAAGACTTATGTTGGACTAAAAAGCCAACATTTTCTTCTATCCTTAGCCGTCAAGGGCGTCGGATGTTTGATCAGAGGTGTATTTTTAACTTGATCGGTGGAAGAATGCCATCTAGGGATAGTATTTCTTCAGGAATTTGCCATTGATTGGCATCATGAGTGTATCGCCATTTGAGGTTATGAGGCGATACGATCCATTTGAGTAGACTGACTCTACCACAAATGGTCCTTCCCATTTGGGTTGGAATTTTCCTTTCGTCTTGTGTGTCATGACCATGGGTCTTCGGACGGCTAAGACGAGGTCGCCTTTCCTGAAAGTTCGCGATTTGACTTTCTTGTTGAAGGCTCTGGTGATACGAGCTTGGTAAAGCTCGATTTGTTGTTGGGCCTGAAGACACTTGTCGTCCAAGGCTTCCAATTCTTGGAGTCGCTGTCGATGCTTCTCCTCTGTTGTCATTTCCGCTGTCAAGGCGACGCGAAGAGATGGAATTTGGATTTCCAGTGGAAGGACGGCTTCGCATCCGTACACCAAGGAAAATGGCGTGGCTTTAGTTGGGGTTCGCACAGTCGTGCGATAGGCCCATAAGCATTCGCCCAACTTATCGTCCCAGTCTCGTTGACTTTTCGAGACGAATTTCTTGAGAAGCTTACCAATAGTCTTATTGAAAGCTTCTGCGAGGCCGTTAGCGGGCGGATAGTATGCCGTTGATGACACACTCTGGATTCTGAACTTGGCGCAGAATCTCTGAAAAGCCTGGCTGATGAACTGGGGTCCATTGTCATGGACAATCCGCCGAGGCACACCGAAGCGATAAATAACGTGATGTTTCACGAACTTGATCACGTTAGAAGATTTCACCTCTTTCAAAGGGATAGCTTCGGCCCACTTTGAGAAGTAATCGGTTATCGCTAGGATGAACCGATGTCCCTTTGATGATGGTGGGCTGATAGGACCAACCACGTCCATCCCCCACATTTCGAACGGCCAGGTAGAGGTCGTAGAGTGGAGGTATCCTGGTGCTTGATGGATGAAATCGCCATGTATTTGACAGGCGTGACATCTTTTGGCATAGGCAACAGCATCGGCAACCATCTTGGGCCAGTAGTAACCCAATCTTTGGAGTCGGTTTGCCAGCTTCGGGCCAGGTTGATGAGCTCCACACGTACCATCGTGGGCTTCTTTCAACACTTCGTGGGCTTCTTTTAATGAGAGGCACCGGAGCAGGATCCCATCATGCGATCTACGATACAATGTTCGCGAAATCGCATTGTAGTAGAATTTGGAGGCTTTCCTTCGGATGGCAGCCGCCTCCCTGGTGTCTTCGGGCAAGATGCCGTACAAGACAAAATCAATGTAGGGGAATCGCCAGTCTTTAAGTTCTGGATCGGTCGACACTTCAAGTGTTTCCTTACCGCGACGATCTCCCGTTGACCTCTGGTAGTCTCCGAGGGGACTTTTTGGGCAGTATAGGTCGTGGCTATAGACGAATACCTTCTCCATTGCTCCAGCTGGAAGAGCTAAGGAGGCAGCAAGGGATGCAAGTGCATCTGCATGCGCATTTTGCTTGCGCGGTACATGGTCGATGTAGAAGTTTGAAAACCTCTCGGCCATGTGGATTGTCGCGTTGTAGTAGGGTACTAGATCTTCATGCCTGACCTCATACTCTCCGCGAACTTGGCTGACGATGAGTTTAGAATCACCGTATGCCTCGAGATTTTTAACGCCAATCTCATCGGCGAATTGCATCCCAATCAGAAGAGCGTTGTATTCCGCCACATTGTTGGAACAGGGCTCGGTTAACGAGATAGCTCGGGGAATCACGTAATTTTGTGGGGAGACGAGTACCACTCCTACCCCCGCTACTGTGTGTCCCTCCGAGCTTGCCCTTGATGCACCGTCGAAGAAAAGTTGCCATACTTGACTTTCGAACGACGTCTGAGCTAGGCAGACTTCGGCGACCTCATCTGGGAGATCCTCGTAGAGTTTGGCTGCCCTGGGATCTGGGTGTTCAGCTAGGAAGTCCGCCACCGCTTGTCCTTTAATGGCTTTTTGTGGCAGAAATGCATCTCATATTGTGATAGCAATATGGCCCATTTTGCCAGCCGGCCATTTAGTGAAGAAGGCTTTGTCATAAGTAACCTCAGGGGGTTGACTTTGGATATGACATTTATGGTTTGGCCCACCAGATAGTGTCGCATTTTCTGAATGGCGAACACCAGTGCCAAACATTCCTTCTCGATCGGGTTATACCGATGTTCGGCTCCGATCATCGTTCTACTTAGGTAGTAGATTGCTTGTTCTCGCCCCTGGTCATCATTCTGAGCTAGTAGAGCTCCCAAAGAATGATCCATTGATCGGACGTACACCAGGAAAGGCTTTCCGGATACCGGAGCTGCCAGGACTGGTGGTTGGGTGAGGTAGTGCTTGATCTCCTCAAATGCTTGCTGGCAAGCGTCGTCCCAAATGAACGAAACGCCCTTCTTCATCAGCTTAGCGAAGGGTTGGCATCTCCCGGAGAGATTTGAAATGAATCTGCGGATGTATGCCAATCGTCCTTGTAATCCTCTGAGCTCCTTGAGGCTTCTGGGGGGTTGCATCTCTTGGATAGCACGGACTTTCTCCGGATCCAAATGGATTCCTGTAGAAGTCACAACAAACCCTAGGAATTTGCCACTGGCTACCCCCAGGAAGGACTTGGTGGGGTTCATCTTCAATTGATGAGCCCGCATGATGTCGAAGACCACCCTCAGGTCTGCTATGTGATCACCTTTAGTGCGGCTTTTCACCGCAATGTCGTCGACATAACATTCCACCGTTTTGCGTATCTGCCGATGGAAAATGGCATTCATGGCCCTTTGGTAGGTTGCCCCCGCATTTTTCAGACCGAAGGGCATGACGGTGTAGCAATATACCCCTAGAGGTGTCCTGAAGGAGGTGTGCTTTTCGTCATCGGGATACATCTTGATTTGATTATATCCTGAGAACCCGTCCATAAAGGACATTCGCTCGAATCCACAAGTATTGTCAATCATGACATCTGTGATTGGCAATGGAATTCGTCTTTGGGGCAGGCCTCGTTTAGATCACGGAAGTCGATGCAGATCCGGATCTTCCCGTTCTTCTTGGCGACGGGGACGATGTTGGCTACCCAGTCAGGATGCTGTTCCTCCCTGATAAAGCCGGAATCGATGAGCTTTCTAACTTCTGATTGAATTGCCTCCATTATCTCTGGACGGAACCGTCGCTGCTGTTGTTTAACAGGCTTCATGTCCGGATTGATGTTGAGGCGATGCATAGCCACTTGAGGATCAAGTCCAGGCATGTCCTCATAATTCCAGGCGAAGACGTCTATATACTCTTGTACAAGAGATATAAGATCCTTCTTCTCCAAAGGTGACAGGCCGTCACTTATGAAGATGGGTTTAGGATTGGCTTCATCTCCTAGGTTGACTTGAACAACCTTGTCTTCTGTGGGTGGCTCACGCTGTTCAAAGCGGATGTCCCAAAGAGCATTCAAATGTCTGATCCAAGGGTCTGTATCAGATTGGATCATTTCTTCATCTTCATCCTCCATATGGCTTGTCGAAACCATGTTTACTGAAAGCCCTTTGAAGATGTTGCCGACACTGACATCTGATTCCCATGACGACGTGTCTGATGAGCAGTCATGACTTGACAGTCTCTCCGAATCAGAGGCTGATGGCACTGGAGTTGATATATAGCCCAACCCCCGGCGCGTCCGATGATAGTAATCAGGGGTTTTCCCTTTCGGTACAAAGGATCGAAGCAGTGTTCTTCTTCCTTTTCCGAAGTTCAACCCAGGCCTGTTGGTTAGATCATACCCCATGCGCTTCATCATCTTGAGCGTTCTTGGTTCATAATGATCGAACTGAGGGGATTCATCCTCACCTTCCGATTCTTCGTGGGGCACTGGTTCAGATGCGATTCGCCCAAAAGTATTGGTCTTTGGCCTTTTCGTCCGGCTGGAACCATGAATACAGACTCTTGCGCGTCACCATTATCTTGGTATGTCCCGAAGGATGATTTCACCGGTACATGCAAAGATGTCAAGGCATCTATTGCCGACCAGAGGTCATCGTCCACGTCGGTAGTGGTATCCGACGGTATTGAATCGGAAACATACACAGGGAAATACGCAAAGTCTAAATCTTCATTAATGTACCAACCACCCGCATCGTCGGTGGTATCAACATCGAGCTTATTAGTGCTCTTTACAATGGGCTCCAACTCCCACAGGCACTCTTCTTTCTCAGGCTCAACGTCAGCTTCATTACCAGAGTCTGGCTCCTCTGGTTGTGGGGTTTCATTAGTCTCCTCCGGATCCTGATATAAGAGGGAGTCCGTGAAATAATTTTCAACCCCTTTAAACGGATGCCTTTCGGCAATCAACGTTCGGACCTGTCCACTCTCGTCAATGTATTTCATGACTTGGTGGAGAGTAGAGGGAACGATGGAATTGCAGTGAATCCATGGTCGTCCCAGCAACAGGTTGTAGGAAGTGTCCGCGTCAATGACGTAACACGTCACTTCTGACTTGAGGCTCCCGATCTGGCATTTGAGCTTGATCTTCCCCATTGGGCGGGAGCTGTTGGCATTGAACCCGTAAATAGTCGTCTGGGTAGGGCTCAGACGATGGGTAGGAATGCCTAGAAACTGCATAACCCGGCGAGGTATGATGCTCAGCGCGGACCCTGGGTCTACCTGGATGCGGTTCACCTCGGATGACCCAATATACCCTGTGAAGTATAGGGGTCGGTCATGCTTCCCTTTAACCTGCATGTCATCTGTTGTGAAGGTGATGCAGGGAGCATTTGGGGAGGTGTGGAGGCAATCCTCTTCATCTTCCTCCCTTGGCACGCGGGTCATAAAGACCTCAGCATTTGCCAGAGCTTCTTGTAGAGCCTCTCTGGTTGACTTTGATAGCCTCAGGAGCTCATACAAGGTAATGCGTGCCGGGATGTTGGCTAGTTGAGCCAAGACGTCGAAGCGGTAAGGTGTCGAGGATCCTTCCGTTACACCTTTCGCAAGAACTCGAGAAAACCGAGTTTCTTTCTGCTTCTCCCCAGGCTGTTTAGAGGAGGGCTTGGCTGGTTCCACGGCTGGTTGCGGAGAAGCCGCTGCTGTCTCGCCGTACTGCTTCAAGTATGCCTGTCCTGAACGGGTCCCCGCCGTAGGTTGGCTGGGCTCTGCGGCCAGGACTATTGTTTCCTCTTCTGAGTCAGTCAGCGAGGGAACATCAGTGTCCGCTTCTCGAGAAGAGGCGCATATCACATGGCAAGATGAAGCCTTCCCTTTGCCTTTGGACTTCCTGTTGGTCACAGTCGTCCATTGTTGCTCGTCGACGAGGTCAGGTGGACCCACATGATTTCCCCTCGAGGTGTAGGGACGGGTACCAAGCCTTTCTCCTGCTGCTGATGAGGGTCTGTGTTGACCACCCTCAGTTCTCCTTTCGGGACAGAGATCACCCCCACGGGTGTCGGGGGTCGTGTCCCAAACTGGAGAATCGACGTCATGTTGGCCGTCATCTTCTTCTGCTCCGGTCGGAGTTTTAATACCTCCGCGTCAATCAGAGCTTGAAGGATGTCCTTAAAGACATAGCAGCTTTTGGTAGGATGTCCGAGCATCCTGTGGTATAAGCAGTAGGTGGGATTGTCGGTCTTGCCGACCTCCTCCGGGCGTCTAATTTCAGGGAGCTTCAGTCGATTGCTCTTGTTGAGTAGCTTGAAGAGCGAATCGACGTGTTCCTCCTTGAAGGAATACTACTTGTTGGGCGTGGCTGGCTTGAAGAGCCACTTGCCCTGCCTGTTTGAGGTTTGGTGGGAGATTTGGTCTCCGTCGCCAAATTATCCTTCCGCTTGGTTTGGAGGGATGTGTCTGGTGCACGCCTTGTCGACCTCTCTGGCCTGGGCTTGCCTTCTTCCGCTCTGACGCGGGCGACAATCTCCTCAGCCTGTTCACCTTGCTGGACTAATTGTTTCCAGGTGCGGCTTTCAGCAACTCCTATTTGAGCAAGGAGTGAGGTTTGGAGATTATGGCGACATGTTTCCACCAGGGTGGCCTGGGTCATGCCGCTTGGACATCGGAGTGCCATGTTCCGAAATCTTTCTACGAAAGACTTGACGGACTCTCCCTTTCGCTGTTTTGTAGCTAAAGGGGTAGGCATTGTGACCTCCGAATCATCTTCGAAGAAGCGTGTTAGAAACAGCTTCTCCAAGTCGCCCCAGTTCTTGATGGAACCTTCGGGGAGCTTCATGAACCATTCAAAGGCCAACCCTTTCAGGGTGCCGATGAACAGTCGCGCCAGGATGGCATCGTTATCTACCACATTCCCGGTCTGGGATTTGAAGTAGTAGATGTGCTGGTTGGGTGACCCCTTCCCGTCGAATGCTTGGAGAGTTGGAGCCTTGAACTTAGGAGGGTACGGGACTAAGTCCCACTCGGCCGGATAGGGCCGGACTACCCCAGCTTCTTGGAGGCCTTTACGGTTGGTAAGGGCCTCGAGGCGCTGTTCCAGTTGACTCATTCTTTTAGCATGAGCCTTTCCCGGGGTCTGGTCGCTTCTTGCCTGCGACGAGGGCTTGGACACATCCGAGGTAGATCGTCGTGTCTCGTCAGAAGATTCGGAGGGTGGGCTTCCTCCCTTTCTCCCTTTCCCCTTCGGTCGTCTAGGAGGAGATCTCGCTCTTTCTTCAAGCAATTTCTCAAGCATATGCTTGAGGGAGTCAATGGATCTCTGTTGAGAGGCGATTATATCCATCTGGTGCTTCTGCGTCTGTTCTAAACGCCTGGTCGTCTCCTCAGGAGTGTCGGCCATGTAGGCGGAAGCCTCCTTCTCAACGGAAGAGTTTGAAGCCTGCGACTCCACTATAGCGGAGTGAGAACCACCCATTCTAATGCCGCGGGCTAAGGCATTATAGTCAATTGGGGGAATGGCCCCTGTCCGGGTGCGAGTGTGTTGATACACCCCCTCCGGTTCAGAGTCAGATTCCTCTGAGTTGACCATTAGTTGTTTTCCCTTGCTTCTGCTAGTCATGTTTGCAGTAAGCTCCGGGTATTCAACATCTGAGAAGGTTCTCCTCCTGTGGGAGCGTCTTCTCTTGGCTGATGGGGGAATCAGGGTCAGCTGTCTAATTAAAGACGGCTGGTGCACGCCTGACTCGCAATGGCATCCAGAGAGCATCTGGATGAGCTGTTGACAGCAGCATGGAGAAGTGGTCTGATTGGCACTCCTCTTCCTTGTCAAATAATCCCTCAAATCTGTGGGAGGGGGATTAAAGAGACTGGTCTCGCAACGTCGACGACGGGAGACAGTCATGTGCTGTTCAGCCTGGACACAGGTTTCAGAAACGCGGCTGTTGCGTCGCGGTTGCGTCACGCGCGTCTGGCGTCTTTGTTGATATGAGACGCGACTTTCGCGTTGCTGTCTGCTGCGTTGGAGCAGAGAGACTTGGGAGAGAGTGGGCTGCTGGGCCCCACGCCTATGGGCGCGTGCTTCCTGCGTTTGACAAGACGCAGAAGCTTCGCTTAGGCGTTCGGCAAGTTGGTCTTCAGAGGGCTCAACTTGGGGAGTCTCGCGTTTGGGTCGCCAAACACGGACCTCTCGCACTGGACGAGGTGCGGGCAAGGCATCGGATCGTACGCTGCGTTCAACCCCAGTCAGAAAACCAACGGTTCCGACCGAGTGTTGACGCGCGCGTCTTCTCTGTCGACGCTCGGCATTCCGATTGCGCCGTGGAGGAAGAGAGAAGCCAACAACTTCCTGGTTTGTAGAACCAGGGGTGTTTGCCACGCGGGTCTCCTGAGAGACGCTGACGCGGGCGTTCTGTGCGACACGGTCGATCGCACCAGTAGATGTGCCGGGGACCACGCGGGCCTTCAGAGAGGCGTTGGCGCGTGTGTTCTGCGCGACGCGGTTGATCGCAGCAGAGGAGTCTAAGGTTACGCGGGCCTTCTGGGAGGCGTCGGCGCGTGAACCAAACTTGGCACAGTGGGCAGCAGGAGCACCCGACAGAGCCTCAGATTGGGCTTCAGGGGCTGTCCACTTGAGACCCTGCGGCAGACGCGGGTCTTTGGGCTCTTGGAGCCAGAAGAGAGGAACTCTTCATACTTCGCCTGGTCGAACTCGACGACGAGGGATTCGACCATTTTCCCCTTACGGAGAACGTCATCTTGCACCACGGTGCGCTCGTCAGTAACGAAGGTAGTCCCCAGCGGAGTCGCCATCTCTTGTAGGGGGCCGGAAAGTTTGGTGGTCGGAGAAAGTGGTTTTAGCTGTAAAAGATTTCCTTGATTCAAGCGAAACGATTACAACCAAAAGAACTACTCTTCCCTCTTTTCCAGTTACAAGGGAGGGAGGATGTCTGAATCTTCCCTTTGTTAAAGCTGGGTTCTTCGTGTGGCGATGGAGAGTGAATCTTGTTCTCCGTTGACCAGATGACCGTCCTAGACCGTCGGGGGTCTTCTCTTCGGTCGGTAGAAAGAGTAACTCAGCTCCGTCTACCAAAACTCTCAAAGAGGAGGTAGGCGAAGAGCGGCTAGTACTCAGTAAGCTCGCTGAAGAGTCGTGCTTCTCTCTTGATGATCCTCCTGCTGGATTCGATCGATTTTGATGATGCCCTATCTCAAAGCTCTCTCTCTTCAAAACTCCGATCTTCTGCCAAGCTTCGATCCTCTCAAGCTTCTCTCCCATTCATAGCAAACAAGGCTCTATTTATAGGGGTCTCAGGGGGTGAAGGTGCCTCCTGAAAACGCTCCCGAATGAGGGGCCACTACCCGCTACATGCGCGGTGACTGGCCCCGCAATCAGGGCAGTTGCAACTGAGACGCGGGCGTTGGGCCAAACGCGCCTTGAAGTTTGAGACGCGGGCGTCGAGCCAAACGCGCCTTGAGACGCGGGTTTCGGGCCTTCACGTCTGGATGCTGAGGCGAGGGCGTCGGGCCGATGCGCCTGGATGCTGAGGCGCGGGCGTCGGGCCGATGCGCCTTGATGCTGAGACGCGGGCTTCGGGCCGACGCGTCTTGATGCTGAGACGCGGGCTTCGGGCCGACGCGTCTGAACGTTGTGACGCGGGTGTAGAGCCAACGCGTCTTAATGCTGAGACGCGAGCATCGATTTCTCGCGTCTAGAGCTTGAGACTCTGCTTCCTTAATGGCTGGTCTGTTAGTCATTTTTAGACAGCCTACAGTAGTATTTTTACATAAGAAAACACGATTAGATATGTAGCATGATGTATTAACGGCCTCGGCCCACAAATAATGTGGTAGACCGTATTCACTTAGCATTGTCCTAGCCATCTCTTGTAATGTTCTATTTTTCCGCTCAACTACTCCATTTTGTTGTGGAGTTCTAGGACAAGAAAGTTCATGCTTTATTCCATGTTCATCACAAAAAGTGGTAAAGGGTTGGTTAATGAATTCACCTCCTCTATCACTTCTTATTCTCAAAATCAAAGAATCCTTTTCTTTTTCAACTCTTTTCTTAAAAGTTTGGAAATACGAAAATGCTTGGTTTTTGTGTTCAAGAAAGAAAACCCATGTAAATCTTGAAAAATCATCAACCAAAACATAAGCAAATCTATTCCCACTTAGACTTTTGGTTTGTGTTGGGCAAATAGATCCATATGGATTAATTCCAAAGGACGTGATGTCATGATATCCTTAATTGACTTGAAAGAAGACTTAGTTTGTTTCCCAAATTGACATGCGTCACAAACTCGGTCCTTTTCAAAATTCAAGCAAGGAATACCTTTCACCATTTCCTTTGAATTTAATCTAGAAATATGATCAAAAGAAATATGCCCTAATCTCCTATGCCACAACCAAGAGTCATCATCGAGGGCTTTCAAACAAGTAATATTACAAGACATGTTCAACATATCAATCATATAAACATTACTTTCACGAAAACCGGAAAATACACAAACATTTGAAATTCTATCAATAACTTTACAAGTAACATTATCAAAAACTACATCAAAACCTTTATCACAAAGTTGACTAACACTCAAGAGATTATGCTTGAGGCCATCAACTAAAACTACATTTTCAATTAAAGGAGAGGTGCCAAGTTTTACATTACCAATACCGATAATTTTACCCTTGGCGTCATCTCCGAAGGTGACGGTGCCACCTTCATGATATCTTGATAGGGTTGCAAAGTTGTTGATGTCCCAAGTCATGTGCCTTGAGCAACCGCTATCAAGATACCACAAACCTCTACGTCGTTGGGCTTTGGAAAGTACCTACATCATTTAAAACAATAGTTGACTTTGGTACCCAAACTTTCTTGGGTCCTTGAAAGTTAGTGTTACGAACCCAAACATTATGATGTGATGCACTTAGTCTATCATAACAAAAATTAGCTAAGTGTCCTTTCCGCCCACAATGTGAACATGAGTACACTTTTCTATACATGAAAGCATGATGTGTAGTGTGAGCATGTTTTGGGGTTTTGCCATGTTGTTTAGGTTGTGTAGCATGAACATGAACATGAGCATTTTTCTTTGGGGCTTGCTTCTTAGGAAACATAGCCTCAATTTTCTTCTTGTTAAATTCACAATTTTTCAAAACAACACTTAATGAATCTAATCTTTCCTTAAGCATAGAAACTTCATTAGAATCAATTAGTGGGGCCTTACCTTTGCAAGAAATCTTATATTTTTCAAAATCATTTTTAGTAGTGGTCAAGTTGGAAACCAAATCATCCTTTTCTTTTGTAAGAGTAAAAACTTGATGACTTAAAGATTCATTTTCCTTTTTCATTTTTAAATACTTTTTCTTCAAGAAATCATAATTTTGTGATAACTCAACAAAAGCTTCTCCTAGTTCATCCATGGAGAGTTCATCATCAAAAGGGGTGGAAGGGGTTACCTTGCTTGTGCTTTCATTGGCCATGAAGCACATGTTGGCGGTGTCAATCTCTTCTTCGGATTCGGTCTCCGAATCCCAAGTTGCCTTCATAGCCTTCTTCTTGTAAGGCTTCTTTGAAGTGGAAGGCTTTGCTTTTTCCGGACACTCCGCCACAATGTGTCCCGGTTTTTGGCAATTGAAGCATATGATCTTTCTTTCTTCTTTGCCTCCTTGCCATCTCCTTCTACCTTGGTACTTCGCCTGTTGTACATCCTCCGGACATTCTTAACAAGGAGTGAGAGCTCCTCATCATCTTCTTCTTCATCATCTTCATCGGAGTGTGTAGCTTGACTCTTGAAGGCGATGGTCTTCTTCTTGGTAGGAGCCATGTCCTCCCTTGCTTTCCTTTCCATCTCATGGGTTTTGAGGTTCCCAATGAGACCTATGAGCTCCATCTCTTCATTGTCGTTGAGTTCCTTCAAGGTTGTAGCTTTAACTTCCCATGAAGGAGGAAGAGCCGGATGATCTTCCTTACTCTTTGATCATTGTTGATATCTTCACCTAAGGAAGAGAGTCCATTAGTAATCTTGGTAAATCTTGTAACCATATCATCTATGGTTTCATTTTCTTGCATGCAAAATGTTTCATATTGAGACCGAAGAAGGTCAATCTTAGCCTTCTTTACTTGTGAGGTCCCCTCATGTGTGACTATCAAGTGTGACCAAATCTCATATGCGGATTTGCAATGTATAACCCTAGATATGTCATCATCATTAAGGGCTTGTAGAAGTGCATAGTGAGCTTTGGCATTGGCATCGAATTCCTTAGTCTCTATTTCGGACCAAGTGGATTCGTCACCGGGGGGTACACTAAAGGACTTAGTCACGGCCTTTGCAACTCGGCTACCTAGAGATTGCAAAAACACGGTCATCTTAACTTTCCATATGGGAAAGTTAAGTCCATCAAACTTAGGAGGGGTTTTAATTCCATCGGCCATTTTTACTATATGAGTATGAATGAAATGATTAGCAAATTAGGATCTTCTCTAAGGTGGTTAAACCAAATCCTAGAGTCCAAGCTCTGATACCAATTGAAAAACACCTAGAGGGGGGGGTGAATAGGTGTGAATGCTAATCTAATGATCTTTTTAAACTTTAATTAAATGAGAGATGCAACGATCTCTCAAAACACGACTAAGAGCCGAATACCCCTTGCGAGGTTCTGAACTCCTTCCTCCCAATTCCCCTTAAAATGGGTTAGAGGTGCGCAATGCAACCGTGTTGTATTGAGGTGTGATCGATCAATGCCAAGTATGATGATGTAAAAATGAAATGCACACAATGTAACACAACAAGTATAGCAAGTAAAGTAAACAAGACAAGATTGCACAAGTAGAGGGTTAGTTCTCAAGCAAAAATATTCAAGACAATATAAAGCAAGAGAAATTGAAAGCAAGAATAACGCAAAGGCAATCGCAAACAAGATGATTTGTTTCGAGGTTCGAGCACACTTGCTCTAGTCCCCGCCTTCACCTCCGTGAAGGGTTTCCACTATCCACCGAGGATGCCTTTACAATTGGTCTACCGAAGACCGAGCACCGAGCTCCACCGAATACAAAGGACCTCTACCGAAGAGGTTGCTCCACAAGAAGGAATTACAAGAACAAAGTGATCACAACTTGATCACTACACTTTTTCTCAATCTTTTACAAACACTCTCACTTCAATTACAACTTCACTATAGAATGAGTATAGGATTTTTGGCTCTATGAAGTGTGGTGAGAAAACTTCAGTTGTAGAGTGATATAGAGAATCAAACACAACTGAAAAACAATCTTGAAAGAGTAGGAATTGAAAGCTTCAAACAATTTTTCTTTTCTCTTTTGAAAACAACAAAACTTGAGGAATTTTCTTAGTGAGAAGAGGGAGAGACTTCTCCTCTATTTATAGGGTTGAAAATAAGTTAAAAACATTTTCTTTTCACCTAATTCAACCTGCAAAAGCACCCCAACAACTCTCCAAAAGTCTGTTAAAACAGAAAAAGAAAACAGATTTTCAGAAAATCCCAAAGAGGAAAGAGCCGTTGCTAATTTGCAGGCTTGGCGGTCGACCGGTCCGGTCGACCGCCAGGCCAGCTGGAAGTAGCCGTTGGCTCCCGGTCGACCGACCCAAAAGGAGGAAACACAGTTTCCTTCTTCCGGTCGACCGATCCGGTCGACCGAAAATTCCCGAGAGCAGAATGCTCTCCGTCGGTCGACCGGTCCGGTCGACCGACGGACATGCACTAACAGTGCATGTCCAGGCACATCGCCGGTCGACCGGGCCGGTCGACCGATGTTGCCTGACACTGAAAAACTGGGCTGTTTTGAGTTAGAAAAATTTTGATAAATATTTTAAAAATACATATAGCTAAGTATTATGCAGAAAATAGTTTATACACATGTTTTAAACAAGTTTTTCAGGATATAAAGCTTTGGTACATGTATATATAAACTAAGGCATAAAACTTAGAAATAACCATTTTCAATAACTAATTTCAAAACATAGGAAATACATGAAACAAGTGTGTGTGCAAATCCTAGAGCCAAATTTCCTATATTCAAACTTTAACATTCTAAACTTACAAACTTCTAAAAGACTTCAAAGCTATTCTTCAAGGTGGGCTATCTTCACTTGATCTTCAATGTTGCAACTTGAGCCCAAATTGAATAGTCTTGAGTCCAAAAGCCTTGTATTTGAGTGAGAGTACTTCTAGTATGATAATAAACCTGAAACACACTTAAACAACAATTGTTATTAGTACAAATAACTAATATGTTTTGTAATCATCAAAATACACTAAACAAGGGTGATTGTAACCTTGGGCCAACAGATAGTCCAGAGTCCTTCACCAGAAATTTGGCTACACTCTTTGGTTACACATAGTGTGTTACAATTAGTATTTAATTCCGTATCATTTGCATTAGATTAGCTAATATACTTATTCACCCCCCTCTAGGTGTATTTTCAATTGGTATCAGAGCCTACGCTCCTGATATTAGGTTTAACCACCTAGGAGTGAGATCTTAGATTGCTAATTTAGATTTGCATTTGCACACATATAGTCTATACACCGATGGATTATCTTGCCCCTCTCATGTTTGATGTTTCTAACATCGATATATGAAAGATTAGGATCAGTGTTTATTTGAAAGCCCTGGTTTGCATGTCTATCTTGCCACTACCAAAAAAACCTATTTTGGTAATGTCAAGTATTGAGGCTAATGCACAAGCCCTAGATGCACTTAAGTATACACTTAGTAAAGAATATTTATCAATGCCTTCTCAGTGTGATTCTGCTTTTGCAGTGTGGAACATTTTGACCTTTTCTCAGCTACAAAGACAAACTTTGTGGAGAAAGAATGTAGAAGAGATGAGTCCGATGAAGTTTGCTACATGGTCCAAGGGAATGACTCCCTTGAGGTACATTCGGATACTCAACTAGATGATAGTGCTAGTTCTTCTTGTGATGATTACATGGATGCAGATGCTTTAAATGAAGAACTATCTATAGTCTGTGAAAACTTGCTTTCAAAATACAAACTTTTGAAAAAGAAAAGTCTTAAATTAAAAGAAGAAAATAAGAATTTGTTTTCAAAACTTAATGTGGTTTTGCAAGAGAGGGTTGAGATTTCAAGTGAAAGGGACTCCTTGAAAACCCAACTTGACGTTGCTTTAAAGGAAAATAAATTTTTGAAAAATAAAAATGATTGTGATGATATTTTGAAGAAAAATGAGGTTTTATGTTCAAAACTTAAAATTGTTTTAAAAAAAAAGATTCCTTGAAAAATAAAATTGCTTTAATTTCAAAAGAATTGGATTTAGTTTTAAAGAAAAATACTTCTTTGAAAAATGATTTGGATTCCCGTATTTGCCATGCTACTGTAGCTTTATCATTTAGTATTTCTATTGCATGCTTCACTTCTTCTTCTAATATCGAAAATGATATAATTCTGTTAAAGAAGAATGTTGATTGTTTGGGCTCCACTTTGAGCCAATGTGCTATGAATCACAAGAAATTAGAATCCATATTTCGCAAGAAACATGTACCTCATATTCATGCACACCAAATACGGCATACACATGCGCATCATGCTCACACACATGATTTTATGTATGCTCATATATACACTTGTACACATTGTGGACGTAAGTACTGTTGGCCAATGGCCTTCCACTCTAGTTTTGATGATGATCAACACTCATGTAGTTATGTTTACTAATATTCTTGTGTTTCTAAGTTTCAGATCATTAACAGGATATTAGTTGGTGATTAGCTTCAACAAGATAATTAGAAGCTATTCTTGTTGATTCCGGTGCCAAAGCTTAAAGATCATACCTTTGCACTTGGAGAATCACGGAGTTTGGACCGAGTCTACTTGAAGATGGAAGATCGACAAGAAGACTTAGGTATCTAGTTTAGAGTTTGTGTTTTAGATCCATTTGTAAAGCTTAGTTTAGTTGATATGCTCAAGTGCACAAAACACACACGTTTTATGATTTGATATTTGGTTTTTATGAATAGTTGATCAAAACAAGTTTACATATGTTATATGTATAGTAGATGTTTTCTATTTATACATACATGCTTTAACTTAGTAAACAAACTTATTTTGATATCCCTATTCATGTTTTGGAAAAATCTAGTATGATAAAATACAAGTTTTGTTTATGATAAAAATACAAGAGTTGGTTTTGGTATTTCTATCATGCATATCCTTTAAACCAAAACCTTGTTATATGCTAGATATCAAAAACATAGATATTTCATTATGATTGTGTAGTGGATCATATCCATACACACTATGCTTTAATAAGTTCAAAATATCTTGTTTTTGTACTTTGTGAAGTTATGGAAAACAAGTTTTAGAAAAACATATTTTTAGAAAAACAGTTTTTATTGTGATTAAAACTATTTAGTGGATTTACTGTGAATTTATGGGATTTTTATTGAGTGAAAAGACCTATTTTCAAATCCCGTATCTGTGCAGTTCTGCACTGTGCCTGCCAGGCCAGTTCGGTCGACCGGACCGGTCGACCGCACCAAGGGCCGGTCGACCGATCCGGTCGACCGACGTGCACAGACGTGCACGTCTGTTAGGCACAGTGGACGGTCGACCGGGCCGGTCGACCGGGCCTGAGAGCTCTGCTCTCGGTTTATTTCGGTCGACCGGACCGGTCGACCGATGTTGCCCAACGGTCACATTTTTGACCGTTGGCGGTCGACCGGGCCGGTCGACCGGCAGTTGGTCAGACTGCCACATCAGCCTAACGGCTAGTTTTTTCTAGGGGCTATATATACCCCTTTTCTCCATTGTTTTAGATAAGAATTTTTGAGCTAAAAATTTTCAGTTTTCTGAAGAGTTTAAAAGAGTTTTTAAAAGAGTTTTTAAGTCAAAAAGATTTCATCTTATTTGTTTTTGGGTTTTTGGAAAATCAAAGAAAGCTAGGGTTTTGGGAGATTGTTTTGTTTTTCATTTTCTAACATTTACAAGTGATTTCCCAAATAGTTTTTCTTTGTTGCTGGTTTCCAAAAACACCTTGTTTCCACACTTGAGCTATATCATCTATCCTAAACTATTAGGATCTTGTTTTTGTGGAAAAGAAAAGAGAAAAAGAAAGAGAAGAGTTTGAGGTTGTTTGTTGTAAACCTCTAAGTTGTACACCCTTATTCTTGTTGTATCCCTCTTCGGTAGAGGTGATCGGGTGATTGGTTTGTGAGCCTCTTAGGTAGAGGTGTTTGTTGTGTGTGGCTACGGGCCGTATCCCTCTTCGGTAGAGGTGGATTGTGGTTGTATAGCCTCGGTGGCTTTGTAAGGTTGAGAGAGGAGTTTGGTACTCCTATAGTGGATTGGGAAATCCTACACGGTGGTATAGGCGGGGATGTAGAGTTGGGTACTCGAACCTCGAAACAAATCTTTGTGTTAGCGTTTGATCCATTGTCTCTCTAACCCTTACTCTCTTTACTTTGTGCAAGCATCATTCATTCATTGCATACATATCTTATACATTGCTTGTGTTGTGCATATTTCATATTGCCTTGCATTTATTCATATTGCTATTCATTCTTATATGCTTGGCTTGATTGTGTGTATTTTATATTGCTTGGATTGCTTGTGTGTGTGTGCCTAACTTATACTCATCCAACAAGAGCTTCACATAGCACCTCAACCCATTTCAAGGGAATCAAGAGGAGTTAGTCCAGAGCCTCGCAAGGGGAATTCGGCTACACTTGTTGTATTGTATCAAGTTTGTGCAACATTTGCATTAGCTTCCGCATTTAGCGCACTTAGTTTGCATTTAGTTTATTAGATTAGCACTTACACCTATTCACCCCCCCTCTAGGTGTTTTTCAAGTACCACCTTGCAAAATTTTGTTATGATAGAATAAATGTTTCAAATTTTGCAAATAAATTTGTTTGGGTTAAGAAAGGTGCTAAACCTCATGGACCCAATAAGGTATGGGTATCAAAAGTCACTCCTATTGTATTTGATGTAGGTGTGGGCTCTCACTTGACGTGAGTGTATTGGTGCCTTGATGGTGGATGCGTTTGAGCTTGATGGACACTATATTGAATGCATCACCTTCAAGGATGTTTGGTGGAGGACCACCATGGTTTAGAGAACTAGAGATTAGCCCTATTGGTTTTGATAACTATCTCTAACTCCCTATTTATATTTACATGTTTTCTTATTGATGATTTTTCGCATGTCTTGATTTTTCATGTTCATTTTGTTTAAATGCAATATTTATTAGATTTGTGATATACATATGTAGTATTTGAGATACATCTATATTTATATAGATTTATATTTTTATGTTCTCAGTATAGTTTAGCTATTGTGTATATCCTAGTCTAAAACATGTGCATTTAACAGAATAATCATATTGGTTTATGTTTTCATTTATGCTTCATGTTTTGATTACTTGTTTAAATGTAGTTTTTATTAAAACTTGTGTTTAACTTGATTAACTAGTGAGTCACATTTGATCATTATATGTTTGTATTCTATGACTCATTTATACTCATTAGATGTACTTGTATAACTTAGTTTTGATGATCCTTACATTTTAACTTGTATTCCCTATTTTTGTACATGTTTTCATAAAAATATGTTTAGCTTCATGTATATGTTAATTTTGTCTAAAAACTTTAGATATATATATATACACCTTTGAGTCACTTGCTTTTCATGCAAAATTTTTTTTGGACTTATTTATATTTGAAATATGTATGCATACTTTTAGTTTCAATAAAACATACATATACCTTGATGCTTATTGAGTTTTGATGAAAATTTTAGTTTAATGATTCTCATGTTTTTGATAAAGAAAATCATATAAGCTTCATTGCCTATCTCCATGAATATACTATTCACATGATTCTTGTGCACTCACATTTCATTTATTTACTCATGACTTTATTTTCATAAGCATTTATGAGTTTTATAGATTTTGAATGTCAATTTTCTATAAAACGCATGCTCATGAGATATATGATTTGGTTTCATGTTTGAAGGATTTTTAACTAGTTTTTTAAAAATTATTTTAAACTAGTTATTTATGCTTCATTTGGTAGTATTTTCAATCTATAATTATTTTCAAAATCCTATTTTTGAAAACTTCTACCTTTTAAGGGCGGAGATTGGGCGACCATGCCGTGTATACCCTTATTGAAAATCTATTTAAACATGTTATGAAAGGGAGGTCGTTATGAGTTATACACATGATCTTCATGATATTTCATATGTTTGTATACTTATATATATTTTTCTTATATATGTTTGCTTCAAATTTCAATTGGTATTTTCATACATACATATATATGATCTTGATTGTGCTTATTTTGAAATGTCACATATTTGTTTGCACAACTTATTTCTTACTAAGCTTGATTTAGTTTATAATATCAATTATTTTTCAATTGATATTTTATACAAGCTTATGCATTATTTTTATTAGTATTTCATAAAGGGAGAAAAAAATTCTTGTTTTACCTTTCAATCGGTTTCATTTTCAATTGGTATCTTACTCCCATTCTTAATGATGAAAAATATTTTGTTTTGGTATATGCTTACATTTTCAATATTGGTATCAATAATCTTAATTGGTATTATTCTTAATTTGGATCTTTATTGCAATATGATTTGCGTTTATCTAAAAATTTGATTTTTACTTTCAATTGGTATCAAAATTCACTATTGGTATCAAACTTATTGTTGACTTAAGAAAATTCAAAATTTGCTGTAAAAGTGATTTCAAGATTTGTTGATATATATTGCCAATATGCAAGGGGAGCTTAACATCTTCTCTATATATAAATTCATGTTGAGTGTATCTCATATTGAGGAGCTTGACCTCTCTTCTTTATGTGATACATATGTGTAGGAGGAGCTTAACATCTCCGCTTATGCATTATATATTATACTTTATATGAGTTGGAGTCAAGTCATCTCTTCTTCATGTAATGTATGTATGCAGGGGGAGTTAACTTAACGTCTCTCCTCTTCTTGAACGTATATCGCATATGCATCTGTATTGGTTGTTTTCTTTCACCTCTTTGTTGATGAATTGACAAAAAGAGGGAGAAGAATTTAGTGAGTTTATATATGCATGTTTACATCTTTATTTATGCATCTATGTTTGTGTTTACTTTATGCATTTCATTGAATATCTTTATTGTTTATTGCTATGCATGAGTTAAGGGAAGCTTCTATGAAGCTTATCTTTACTCCATGCATATATAACTCTATGAGTTTTGTCATCATAAAAAATGGGGAGATTGTTGGCGCAAAGGCCCGTCACTCTAGTTTTGATGATGATTAACTCATGTAGTTATAGTTTACTAATGATCTTGTGCTTAATTAGTTTCAGATATTTGATCAAAATCTATGTAGGTTATTAGCTTCAACAAAAGAGTCTTGGAGCTAGCACATGTAGATTCAAGAGCTCGGGCGTCAAGATCGCATCTAGCACTCGGTTGGAGTCATGCTCTTTTGATCGTGTTTGTATCGAGTCGACTTAGAAAAAGAGTTCTAAAATAAGACTTCGGTTTGTATTTAGATCTTGTGTAAAGATAGATAGTATTGATATGCTCAAGTTTACTCACACAAACAAGTTTATTGGTTTTGGTTTAACCGGTTTTGGATTTCATATCAAAAACATAGATATATCATTTACATGTGTATCAGACTTTATCCATGCACACTATGCTTGAAAAGAGTTTAAATATCTTATTTTTGTATTTATTCAAGTTTTGGAGAAAATGGTTTTTCATTTCAAAATACAAGTTTTGAAAAATACGGTTTTTTGTATTTAAGCCTAAATTCATTATCATAAAAATGGTTCAAATAGTTTGTAATATGTGTTGAATTTTAATCACACATATTTGTTCTTCAATATTTATAAGAACTGATTTTTATGAAAATTATGAGTATTTATGGGATTTTATTGGAGTTAAAAAGACTAGGTTTCAAATCCTGAAAAACCCAGCCAAAACTGCTGGCAGTCGACCGAACGGTCGACCGGACAAGTGGTCGGTCGACCGATGTGCATGCAGACGTGCACGGACCCAGCCTACAAGGCCGGTCGACCGACCGTAAGCACCCAACTCTCGGGTGTGGCCGGTCGACCGACAGGCTGTGCCCGGTCGACGGAGCGGTCGACCAGAGCACCAAGGGTTAGAAAATGCCATTGGACGGTTGACCGAGCAGTCGACCGGAAGGGCAATTCTGCCATTTCCTGGCTACAACGGCTATTTTGTTTGAGAGGCTATAAATTGCCATCTCTTGGGTTGTTTTCTTCATGTTTTTGAGAGCTAATTTGTCCATCTTTCTAAGTGATTTAACAACAAGTTTAAAAGAGCTTTTGTGCCAAAAAGATTTATCTTTTATTTGTTTTCAAGGGTTGAAAAATCAAAGAAAAAATAGAGTCTTTGGGAAATTGATTTTTGATCTTTGTTTCTATATCTATCTAGTAGTTTTTTCAAGTATTTTTCTTTGTGATTTATTTTCAAATACCTTGTTTTCTCACACTTGAGCTATCATCTCTATCCTATCTATAGGATCTTGTTTTTGTGAGGAAAATTGGTTTGTGGTCTATTGAGATCACCAAGAGTTATTTGTGGTCTTTGAGATCAGTAAGAGTTGTAATCTTTCTTTGCTTTGGATTTGTGGTTATCCCTCTTGTGTAGAGGTCATTGTGGTTGTTGTATGGTTTAGTACCCATCCCTCTTTGTATAAAGGTGATTGTTGTTTGGCTTAGTGCTCATCCCTCTTGTGTAGAGGTGATTGTTATTTTGACTTTGTACCTTACCTCTTGTGTAGAGGTGGTTGTATTGGAGAGAGAAGTTATGTACTCCTAACTTTGTAATTGTAAATCCTCGATGGAGGTTCCCTGTGTGGGAGGTCCTATGTGGACATAGTGAAAATTTTTCTGTGTGAAGGCGGGGACATAGAGCGGTGGCTCGAACCTCAAAATATATCTCAGTGTTTGCGTTTGCTCCATTATCTCTAAACTTTCTCTCTTATATCTTGCATTATTTTATATTGTTCACATCATATATATGCCTGGTATTGTTTGTGTGCCCATACTTGTGTTGAACCAAGAGAGCTTCATAGAGCACCTCAATTCTTATTTAGAGGAATCTTAAGTAGATAGTCCAGAGCCCTTCACCGAAAATTCGGCTAGTGTGTTGCAGTTTTTAATTCCGCATTATTTGTATTAGATTATCTAATATACCTATTCACCCCCCTCTAGGTGTATTTTCACTAAGATATTATCATCACAGAGTCACATTGATCTAAACCTTGCTCCAACAAAAGAATGTGATTTTGTGAAATGGATGATTTGGGCTCAATAATGAAAGGAATAGGAACCGATACTGACTCGGGAATAAAACTCAAGTCAATTTTAGGTTCGAGAGTCAGAGTTGGTTCATGAATTTGGTCCAAATCATAAAATTGAAGTTAACATTCATTTCCCAATAATGAAATGTGGCTATCCAAAATAGGCGGTTCATATTCAAGCTCTATATGGATAGGAATCAGTGTTGGCTTCGGAATTAGGTCCAAATCGGGTAAGGATACCGGAGTTAGCATAGATTCAAAAAGTGAAACTGAATCATAATATTAAAAATTGGTGTCACATTCATCTTCAAGTTCAATCTCATTGAAAGGACAACTTGACAATTTGTCAATGGTTGGTATTGATCAAGTTCAAATTTTTTTGGAGAAATTGTGTCTTGGTCATAGTTTTCAAGATACCATGATTCTTGATTTCCATTATTATAGCTAGAAGTATCGAGAATAGTCAATGATTGGGTGAGAGAGTTTCCTCATTCCTATGTGTTTTTTCTAATCGACTAAGTCTTGTTTCTATCATATCGATGGAGTGGGTAAAGGGATCTTCATTCGGAATCATGGATTACACTCTCTTTCAAGTCAACAGATTCTTCTTGTTGTAGTTGGACTTGAAAATTAGAGTAAGGATCTTAAATTTGGGGATTGTTTGGGAGAATTGAGTCCGTTATGATTTGTACTTGTTGTGTGGACTCAAAGGAAGATTTCAAAACTCTTTTTTAAAGAAGATTTTGCTTCTCTAGGTTGGTCTTGGTATAGAGTATATGAAGCTGTTTGTTTGTAAGGTTGTTGATAGTAAGACTCGAGGGAGTTGTATCCCCACTGACTCAATAAAGGGTTGTGATGATTCTCCCAATATTGTTCATAATGCTGGGAATGGGCATATATTGATTCGGATAATACTAATCTAGCATACTTAGTTGGTTAAAATTATGAAATGTCAGGTTGGTAATCTCCAAATTGAAAGAGGTTGGGTGAAATATGGTTTTGAGTTATAATCAGAATAATTGTAATTATAATCTATTTTCATAAGAATAAATAAAAACAAACAAATAAACAAACGAGAAAACAAAAAAATCTAGTTTATATTAGGGTAGACCTTAGACCTAGACGACTCATAACTGGTTGACTGGCTATCGGAGGTATATTGCAGCAATCTGACCACAAGTTAATCAGTCAGGTAGGGGTAAGACCAGCTGGAGGTATCCGTACTTGAGCAATGAACCTAATTATGCCAAACCACTGTTCTTCGAGGTTTCGCCTTTCAATCCCCAACCTTCTACATCGATTTGACAAGAGTCAAACTCTAATAACTTTCCCCTTAAGTCAATTTCTTATTGAGTCTGAGATGTCCCTAGGGCCAACATCTACTCAATTTTAACTAGGTTGGGTTAGTGAGTGAAGATGATTTTCGAGCTAAGGGTAATGACTTCGCCACCTTATCTTGTTTATAGAACAAGCCCTTAAATCGTTTTAGTGCACGTGTGCAAATATATAGCAAAAATAGCACCTAAGCATATAACATACAAGTGTGTTTCCTAAGCTATATGCAATGAAAACGCACCTTTTCTTCAGCACTCTTCAACAGTAATGTAAGGAAATGAAATAGACAAATGCCCTAAAATACAAAATCTAAACCATTTTAGAATTAGCAAATATTAGTTTACTATTGAGGTTAGAACAGTGTACAAGGTAAGTTAAATTAAGAAACTAAATACTGCAGATGATTATACTTTACAATTCAAGCAACTTGCAACAAAGCAGATTAGTAATCCTTCCCACTTTGCTGCGAAAATGTGGCAAGAGCCACATTTTCGTGGCAAAAAATGGGTTCCCTGAGCTCTACTTCTAGACTAGAGTCTCAGGTATGCTATATGTCCACAGCAATACTTTGTTTTCTGAAATTAGCCCCTGTACACAAAAACAAAGAAGAAAAGTTAAACCGTTTAAAGTAAATAAAAAGAATAAAAAATTATCGTCCCTCCCCGGCAATAGCGCCAAAATTTTGATCAAGCCAAACCTGTACAGAAAAATACCGCGTTTAAAGAAGTGCTAGGTTCTCAATGCTACCACCATAGCAAATGACTATGCGGGTTGTGATCCACAGGGAGCGATGGAAGCAATTAAGTAAGTTTCTTCTTTAATTTATTAAAATAAGTTAATACTTATCTTCTCAATTTTATAAAAAGAAAATAAAAATGTTAAGTTAAGAAGAAAATGGTAGAAGAAGATGGTGTTATTTTTTAGATTACTAAGTTAGAAAGAAAATAAACAAGAAAAGAAAGAACATACCTTGGAGTAATTAAAGGAAAGCAAGTGATTAATTAAGTTGAGAATGATGAAGAGAAGTGGGATAGTTTCATTTATTGTCACTCTCAATATAACTATCTTTAAGGAAGATTATATCTAGTGTCACTCTAAAGATAATTTTTTCTCTCTTATCTGCCATGATACTCTCCCTAATCTAAGTTATAAAGGAGGCATGATTTAAAAAAAGCATAAAAGAAGCAAATAAAAGTAAATAAAGCAACTAAAGCAAATAAAAGAACTAAATTAAAAAGAATAGAAGAACCTTTATGGAAGTTGTCACCATCAATTACAAGCACTCCATCTTCTCTCTATAATTCTTTCTCTCAAACTGAAAATACAATGGACAAAAAAAATCCTAACCTTAAAACTTTCTCCGGAGTTGTGCTGTGGAATTCTCCTCTCTGGAGTTGTGCTGAGATGTGATTTTGCCCTTTGCTCTACCCCTCTATTTATAGTAGAAGTTGTGCAACCATCTTTAGAATTTGAATTTGAACTTTGGATATTATGATAATATCCTATCTCTTGACTTGGGGAGAGCTGTTATCAATTTCTGAATTTGAATCCTCCCCTTATCTCTAAACTTGATTTGATTTATCTAGAATTTTATGTGAAAATTTAATTCTGAATTGGTCTGCAGCTAGTTGGCATGTTGATTGCTGAATATGTCCTATCAAATGATAGAATTAAAAATAGTGGTCAATATAAGAATTATAGATCTTTAAGCAAAACTTAAAGACAGATTGCATAGGCTTGGATATTATTGGCCAATCATGATAGCCGATGTCACCCAATATGCACGAAGGTGTAAAGCATGCCAAATTCATGCGGACTTCATATACCAGCCTCCAGAGTTGCTCTACCCAACTGTTGCTTCATGGCATTTGAAGCATGGGGAATCGATGTCGTAGGGCCAATCAGCCCCTCTTCGACAAAAGGATACCGATTTATCCTGGCAATAACCGATTACTTTTCAAAGTGGGCAGAAACCATACCACTGGTTGAAGTCAAAACTTCCAACGAGGTTAATTTCATCAAACACCATGTCATCCATCGATTCAGTGTCTCTAGGCGGATCATCCATGATAACGGCCCCCCAGTTCATAAGCTAGCTATTCTATCGGTTCTGTGATAAATACCGAATTCAGAATGTGGCTTCAACTGCTTATAATCCCACCGCTAATGGTTTGGCGGAAGCATTCAACAAGAAAATCATTAAGTTACTCAAAAAGTTTATCTCCTCGAATAAGCGAGATTAGAATGAGAAGCTTAGTGAATGTCTTCGGGCCTACCGAACCACGGTTCGGACCCGACAGGCAATACGCCTTTTTCCCTGGTGTACGGGTGTGAAGCAGTCATACCGTTGGAAATCCAGATGCCGTTATTACGAGTCGCTCTGATCACTAAGATCACATCAGAGGACAATGACCGGTTGCGTCTTCAAGAGCTCGAAGCCCTAGATGAGAAGCGGTTACTAGCTCAACAGCACATCGAGTTGTATCGAGCTCGGATCTCAAAAGCCTTCAATAAGAAGGTCAAACAATGAGTCTTCTAGAAAGGAGATTTGGTTTTAGCCGTCAGACGACCAATGATCATGACGCACAAAACCAAAGGCAAATTTCAGCCCAAATGGGAGGGACCGTTTGTAATAGAAACAGTCTATTCAAACGGAGCATATCGCCTTATGACTTCAGATGGTGATTTACTCATGATGCCGATCAACGACAAGTTCTTAAAGAAGTATTATCCTTGATAAGGATCCTTCTCATGATCAAGTTAACATTACACCTCTGATCAAGACCTTCAAATTCAAGGTACGCAGAAGGAGCGCCCCTCTCTTCCTCCAAATGAGATCATATAACCATGAACCAGTAGGAAGCTGATCATACACTGGTTGTCTCAAAGAAGAATCAGGGTTACACGTGCACTAACCAAATGATCTAATACCTTTAATGGTTAAGGATAGAGGAAAATGTTGGCCTTTAAGCCCAACATAAGTCCTCGACAACTTATCATGCTGAGGGGAATAGCATGGCTAGCCCGACTCAAGCAGTAGTTGGTAAAGGTATATCAAACCCATTGACAGCTGAGGATTTGCTAAAAATCCTAAGAGACCTTTTCCCATTTGATCCAACACCTTTAAAGGTTAAGGATAGAGAAAAATGTTGGCCTTTAAGCCCAACATAAGTCCTCGACAACTCGTCATGCTGAGGGGAATAGCATGGCTAGCCCGACTCAAACGGTAGTTGGTAAGGCATATCAAACCGTTGATAACTGAGGATTTGCTAAAAATCCTAAGGGACCTGTTCCCATTTGATTTCCTCTCCAAAATCACTTACCAATTCTCATACATAGAATGGTAAAACAACATATAAAGAATGACCGATCCATTCGAATTACTGCTATGTTCAAACACCTCTAACAGTAAATGAATCTCTCGGTCAAGATAATACTACACTTTTGACCAAAATCGCTCATACCGTACATCCATTTCGCTGTTAAGTTAACATTAAACCTATGACAGTGATCTCCTCAATTTTCTCAGTGAAAATGAGACCTTTCCATGCTATGTTTAACACTACACCTCTGGCATCCATTTTGCTGTTTGAGTTAACATTAAACCTATGACAGTGATCTCCTCGATTTTCTCAGTGAAAACGAAACCTTTCCATGCTTTGTTTAACACTACACCTCTGACATCCATTTCACTGTTAAGTTAACATTAAACCTATGATAGTGGTCTCCTCGATTTTCTCAATGAAAATGAGACCTTTCCATGCTATGTTTAACACTACACCTCTGGCATTGATTAGTCTCTAATTTTGCATAATTTTCATCACATTCTCATATTTATTTCATGTTAAATTCTGCTAATAAAACGTTGCTTGTTTGATCCTAGGTCCATGGGTGTGCAAATGAAGAAGAAGACCTAAATCACCATTTAATTGGTGATTAAAAACCTACCAAGTAGCCATTGACTTTAGATTGAAGATTTGTCAGCCCAGGGCATCAAATCACAAATCCAGGAGGTCAGGTGGACAGAAGCCAGACTGGGCGACGCACTGCCCAAAACTGGGCGCGCGCCGCCCTGCCTGGGCCGGGGAAACTCGGCCCTGGCCGCGTTTCCGCGGCCCTTTGGGCGCGCGCGCTTGCGTTTTGGACCACGTGCTTTTCACGTGGCCCCCTTTTCCCTGGTTCTATAAAAACCCCCAGGGGTCTTCAGTTGGAGCAGATCTAGAGTTAGAGCAAGCTGTGTAGTTTTATTTTTAGTTTGTAGTTGCTGTTGTTCTTCTTCTAGTTCTAGCTTTAGCCATTAGAGTGAAAGAGAGAGTGTGTACAAGTTGTATTGGAAGGTGACAAGATAATACAAGTAATTCTTCTCTTTCTTCTTTCCATTTACTAGTTGTTTTCATTTGCTTTCATTTGCTTTTACATTCTTGCTTTAGTGTAACTCCTTCTCTTTATCTCTTTCTTTTGTTGTTCTTTTCTTCACCATGTGTAACTAACTCCTCCATTGCATGGCTAACTAACTATTAATCCACTAATCTTTAACTACTTGATTGATAACCCGCATGAGTCAATAGTGTCAAACAAGCCTTGTGCAAACGAGAGCTATGGCATCTTAAGATGAGGGTTCTAACTCTAACTTACTTACAAGTATTTACCTTCTTATATTTCATACTTAAGTGGTTTTTTTTTTGATGATCTATGGGTTTTGTACTCTACTTGTTGTAAGCTAGAGACTTTCCTTTTAACTTTGCCGATACCATTAGTGCACTCGCGTCTTCCCGTATTCTCGCCTTCTAATGGATCTTGATATGGGAATGTCCGAGTTTTTGTCGTGTAAAGCAAAGTTATAGGAAGAACTTTCACTCGATTTTCACGTAAATAGTTCCATTGCATAAGGTGTAAGCTTGCCTATGATCCATCGTGAGGCACATCTTCAAGAAGTTAGGGATTAGTGGGAGCAATTAGTAGAAAGTTAGCCATGCGTTTTTACCATTAAGAAAAACGCACTTTTACAAACGACCAAAACATTTTCCAATAATTCTTGAAACAACTTGTTTTCACTTTTCAATTCTTTACTTGGAAACAAAGAACATCTCTTTTCTTGAACATAAAAGCCGCATCAAGCTTCCATCGCTCTCCTTCCTTGTGGATACGACCCGTATAGCCACTTCGCTACTACGGAAGAATCGCAAAAGCAGTAACATCAACCCACACTTCCTTCTCTTATTTTAGTACTTGCTTTTTGCCGATTAAATTTTGGCGCCGTTGCCGGGGAGGGAACGGCTTTATTGTTCACTACTAAAGATTGTTCTTTTTGTGTGTAGGAGAAGTACCAAGGAGCTCACTATCACGGGAAGCAAAAGAGGTAGCAAGGACATTGCGCGAGGATTCATTTGCCCTCGGAAAGATTCGTGTAAAAGCAAGTTTTCCGATTGAAGTACTAACAAACTCGCTTGCAGGGTTGCCGAAAGCCGCTAAAAATTGATTTCTAAATTTTTTTTAGTTCCATTGAATGCTTCACCCTATGCATGTGTAATAAACTCAACAGAAATTCACTTGTTGCTTAATTGAAATTTGGATTAGACTTTTGCATTTAGGGCACGTGTCTATTTTAATTCATTTTAATTTCTATTGAAGAGTGCTGGAGACAAGGTACGTGTGCATTCATATAGAATAGGACCAACATTTGAAGTGATTTACCGCTTTGAGTGTTACCTTATTGTGAATAAACTGCACACTTGCACAATTGACATTAAGGGCAAAACCCAAATAAACAAGATAAGGTGAGGATTTCATCACCCTTCCTTAGCCCAAAAATCATCTCCAAGTGCACTCACACTTTTCAAACCTTAACTAAAAATCAATAGACGTTGGCCCTTGGGACATCTCGGACCCACTAAGAGATTAACCGAGGTTGAAAATTGCAAGAACTATACTCCTACAAAATCGGTGTCTATAGAAAGTGGATTGAGAGATAAAGCCTCGAAAGCTCCGTGGTTTGGCGTAATTGGGCCCGTGGCTCCGCCCGGATACCCCCCCGAGCTTTGCCCTTTCCTGGCCGATTAGCTTGTAGTCGAGTTCCTGCAACAACTTCCCCGGAGAATCGACCAGTTAGGAGTCGTCTAGGTCCAGGTACCTTAGACTAAGGCTTATGGTTGTTTTTCTTTCTTTTGTTTGTTTTTTCTTTCTTTTCGATTGTTTGTTGTTTTTGCGTTGTTTGTGGTGTGCTACATGCAAGAGTGGGTGAGAGATCCGTCAACTTCCAGATTAATAAGAAACACTTCTCTACCCTTGCATCCAGAACCGGTGATGGCATCACTTCAGGATAGATTTTACCCGATCAGAACTTCACTTCCATCTTGCATAAAACTTCCTAAAGCAAACGACAATAATTTTGAGTTAAAGCCCTAATCATTAACACTTTTCCCAAATTTCATGGTTTAGAATCAGAGGACGCATACTTCTTTGTTAGGAAATTTGAAGAAGTATGCCTCATGATGCGTATACCTTAGCTAGGAGACGATGCCATTAGGTTACGTTTCATCCCTTTTTCCCTAAAGGACCTAGCTAAGAAGTGGTTGTACAGCTTGGCAGCAGATTCAGTCACGACCTGGAATGATTTCGTCAAGGCCTTCTTAAAGAAATTCTACCCAATTCACAAAACTGCCCTCATTAGGAAGAACATCATGCAGTTTAGGTAAGAACCGAGCGAACCATTTTGGAGATACTTTGAGCGATTCAAAGATCTCCTAGCTCAGTGCCCTCATCATGGCGTGGAGAAATGGCGTCAGTGTCAGATTCTCTATGATGGTCTAGATTATTAGAGACGAAGACCCTGTTAGAAACGATGTGTCAGGGAGGGTTCTTACAGAAAGATGAGAATCAGGGTTAGGATTTATTTGAGGACTTAGCTGAAAAAACCCTGCAATGGGAGCCAGCCTCGGAGAAACCTAGGAATTCACAATCTATAACTTCAAGAGGAGGGCTCCTATCTCTAGAATCATCCATAACTGCCGAGGCCAAGATTGCTACCCTAATGAGAAGGATATAGGCTCTGGAAACAAAAGAGCCTGTCAGTGTCAACCATATCAACCACCACCAATTCACAATTCGGGTTGTTCATATTGTCAGGCACCAAATCATGTTTTTGAAGAGTGCCCTGTTTTGCATGCCCAGTAAGTGCCACCGGAACACATGAACGTGGCTTACTCACGGCCGCCTCACAACCCTTACTCAAAGACCTACAATCCCGTTGGAGGAATCACCCAAATTTCTCCTGGGCCCCGAACAATCCTCCCAGGCCTAATTTTTCCAATAACTTTCACCATCCTACTCCTCCACAACCTTTCCCAGTCAAGCCCAGCTTCCTCCTCCAAGGCTCACCAATGGAAAAGAAAATCAGTAAATTGGAGGAGAGCATAGAGGCTTTCATAAAGTCCCAAACCGCTTTCATGCAGAACCAGGGACAAACTCTGAATAGTCATTCACAAGCCATATCGAGATTGGAAATGCAGATGAGCCAGTTAGCTAGCTCCCTAAGTGAAAGACCAAAAGGTACTTTGCCTAGTCAGCCGCTAGTTAACCCAAAAACCTCCAATCAAGCATATGAAATTCAGGATCCATCGATTAACCAGTGCAATGTTGTTCACACGCTGCGATCTGGAAAGAAGGTAGACAATTAGGTTTACCAACAGAAAAGTCCAGTCCATCCTGATCCCACTCCTGCCTCCACCTCTGCTAGTTCCTCCCAATCCACTCCACAAACATCTGACAAGGACAAAGCTGCTGAACAAGTTCATAAGCCTATAACACCCTTTCCCAATAGGCTTAGGAACAACAATAAGAATATGCTCATGGAGAAAATACTAGAGATGTTCAACCAGGTCAAATTGAATGTGCCACTTCTTGACGCTATCCAACAAGTCCCGGCTTATGCCAAATTTCTTAAGGATATGTGTACGAAGAAGAGAAAGACCAATGTGCCCAAGAAAGTGTTCTTGGCCACTAATATAAGCGAAATTCTGTCTGGTCCTATTCCGGTGAAATACAAGGATTTCGGATGTCCCACCATTTCCTGCACCATAGGACAGACTGAAATCAGTAGAGCACTTCTTGACCTGGGAGCAAGTATCAACTTGCTACCTCTCTCAGTATACCAGCAACTTGGGTTGGGCAAGCTAAGCCCAACTCGAGTCACCATTCAGCTCGCTGACCGATCTGTGAAGATCTCGAAGGGGGAAATTACAAACGTCCTCATCCGGGTCGGGGATTTCATTTACCCCGTTGACTTCATCGTGCTTGAGACCCAACCTGTGTCCAATCTTAGGTCTCAAACTCCCGTCATCTTAGGGCGCCCATTCCTTGCTACAGCCAATGTCATAATCAACTGTAGGAACGAGTCTATGCGATTGACTTTTGGAGACATGATGAAGGAAGTCAATGTCTTCAATCTGGAAGACAACCTAGGGATGTCAATGATCAGACATTTGAGGTCAATTCTATTGAAAACCTGACCAGTGAGCATGAGGAAAGTATGGAGACAGAAACTAATGCAGAGTTTGATATGGAGGCTGAGGATTTTAATCTAGACCAGATCGTAGATTCAGCAGTGGATTGGGCATCAAACCCAAGTATACCCCATCCTAGGATTGAAAGCCCAGAGATTGCCTCCAATGAAGCAACACCTTCCCTAGAGCTTAAAGCCTTGCCTGAACACCTCAAGTACGCCTACCGGGCGGAAAGGACACCTTGCCAGTCATCATAGCATCACACCTGACTGAGCAACAAGAGGACAGCTTAATGTCTATTCTGAAAAGACATAGGGAAGCCATTGGATGGACAATGAAGGACATCAAGAGAATAAGTCCAGCTATAGTACAACACAGAATCCATTTAGTCGATGAAGCAACCCCTAGGAGGGACCCACAACGCAGGCTTAACCCTCTCATGCAAGAGGCAGTTAAGACTGAAATTCTGAAACTATTAGATAATGGGATAATTTATCCCATTTCTGATAATCAATGGGTTAGCCCTGTTCATGCGGTCCCAAAGAAGGCTGGCTTTACGGTGGTAGAAAATGAGAAAAAAGAGTTGGTACAAACAAGATTGCTTACCAAGATTCGTGTTTGTATCGACTACAAGAAGTTGAATGCAGCTACCCGTAAAGACCACTTCCCGCTACCCTTCATCGACCAAATGCTTGAGCGTTTGGCTGGACATGAGTACTACTGCTTTCTAGATGGGTACTCGGGATACAATCAAATCCCCATTGCTACAGAAGACCAGGAAAAGATGACGTTCACCTGCCCGTTTGGAACCTTTGCTTATCGGCGCATGCCTTTTGGATTGTGCAATGCTCCTGCAACGTTCCAACGGTGCATACTTAGTTTGTTCTCTGACATGGTGGAACGTTTTCTTGAGATTTTCATGGATGACTTCTCCATCTACGGAGATTCATTTGATCAGTGTCTTCATCACTTAGAGTTAGTGCTACAAAGATGCATTGAGAAGAACCTAACTCTAAACTGGGAAAAATGTCACTTTATGGTGAGACGGGGGATTGTCTTGGGCCATGAGATTTCAAGGAGAGGCATAGAAGTGGATGAGGCTAAGGTAGAAGTGATTGCTAAGCTTCCACCACCCAAAAGCATCAAGGATATTAGATCCTTTTAGGCATGATGGGGTTCTACCGACGGTTCATTAAGGACTTTAGCAAAATCGCGAGGATCTTAACCAACCTGCTCGCTAAGGACGTGACCTTGATTTCAACGATGAATGTTTCAAGTCATGGGGGAAGCTTAAGCAAGAACCGATTTCTGCGCCTATCATTTCTGCTCCTAATTGGGTCCAGCCATTTGAAATCATGTGTGATGCATCTGATTTTGCTATTGGCGTTGTTCTAGGACAGCGCATCGATAATAGGCAGCACGTGATCTACTATTCGAGTAGGACCTTGAATGACGCCTAACAGAACTATACAACGATTGAGAAGGAATTCTTGGCCGTTGTCTTTGCGTTAGAAAAGTTCCGGCCTTACTTGTTAGGTTCAAAAACGGTGATTTTTACGGATCACTCGACTCTGAAATACCTTATGACCAAGAAGGAAGCAAAAGCCCAACTGATTCGGTGGATCCTTTTGCTTCAAGAATTTGACTTAGAAATCTGGGATAAAAGAGGTATAGAAAATGTGGTTGCTGATCATCTCTCACGAATTCCAAATGCACCAACCATCCAAGCTCCGATCAACGAGGATTTCCTAGACGAGCACATCCTAGCCATTCTTAAGGAACCCTGGTATGCTGACATCGTTAATTACTTGGCCACGGGACAATTACCCGCCGACTGGACAAAGCAAGACCAATACCGCTTCTTTGCTCAAGTACGGTACTTCTTCTGGGAAGAACCGTATCTTTTTAAGTATTGTCCTGACCAAATAATTAGATGATGCATACCGAGAAGGAACAGAGGAGTGTGCTCAGCTTTTACCATGACCTTGCATGCGGAGGACACTTCGGTCCCCGCAAGACTGCAGAAAAGGTTCTACAAAGTGGGTTCTACTGGCCCACTTTATTCAAAGACTCATATCATTTTTGCAAGTCATGCGCAAATTGTCAGAAAATTGGGAAAATTTCAAGAAGAGACATGATGCCCCTGAACCCGATCCTTGAAGTTGAAATTTTTGATGTTTGGGGTATCGATTTCATGGGGCCATTCCCCAATTCCTTCAGCAACCAGTTCATTCTGGTTGTTGTAGATTATGTCTCTAAGTGGGTAGAAGTTGTGCCAACTAAGACGAATGACAACAAAGTGGTTGTCAAATTTCTCAAAGAAAACATCTTCTCCCGATTTGGCACCCCCAGAGCGATAATTAGTGATAATGGATCACATTTCTGCAACAGAGTTTTTGAAACTCTGATGCGAAAATATTCCATCAATCACAAGTTATCTACTCCATATCATCCCCAGACAAATGGGCAGGTTGAAGTCACAAACGACAGATCAAGCTCATTCGGAAAAGACTGTCGGATAAAACGGAAAGGATTGGTCGGTTAAGCTCAATGATGCATTGTGGGCTTACGCACTGCTTTTAAGACAGTTCTAGGGATGTCTCCTTATAGAATCGTGTTGGCAAAGCCTGTCATCTGCCAGTAGAGTTGGAACACCGGGCTCTCTAGGGAATTAAGCAACTCAACTTTGATCTGACAAGGCCGGTGAACTTAGGAGACTGCAAATTTCAGAATTAGAGGAGATACGGAATGAAGCCTATGAGAATGCCCGAATCACCAAGAGCAGGACTAAACTTTTTCATGACCAAATCATAACCCGGAAAAATTTTGCACCGGGGATAGGGTTCTGTTATATAACTCTAGGCTTCATATTTTCGTGGGGAAGCTGAAAACTCATTGGTCGGGACCGTTCATTGTGCGCACTGTTTTCCCACACGGTGCTGTGCTTATTGCAGACCCTAAGAACAACATGGAATTCAAAGAGAATGGGTAAAGACTGAAGCCCTTCTTGACCACTGAGCCTATGACTCCAGAAGATAGTGTGCTGACTCTTTTGCCCCATCATACACCTAACCATAACAAACAAATAAAAAAAATTAAAAAAAATTTTTTTTATATGCTTACCCCGTGTACATTCTTTTTGACATTTCTTTAGCCTATTCGCACGTGGTCGGCCCGAGTCCACGAAGACGGTGACATCATTTTCTTCCCCTTATTTATTGTATTTGCATTTCCATATGCATTCATTGAGGACAATGCCTTAGATAGGTGTGGGGGGGTGCTAACACTTTTTCTTTTATTTATTTTCCTTCTTTCCCACAAAAAAAAAAAAAATCCAAATGAAAAGAAATTTCATATTCTTTATAAAAATACCAAATGATTGTAGGAATTATGGGAACTTATTAATGAATCTTTATTTTTGCCTAATTAAACAAGAAAGATGGGTTTGACTAAAAAGTTAGGAGGGATAAGGAAAATAACTCATACCTTTTATTTTAGCCTTAGTAGAATATGCATAACCCACACACACATACTTGGGATTTAGAGACACAACTCTGAAAAAAAAAAGCTGGATAATTGTGCCTTAAGAAGCATGATTACTCACGCCCAAAAAAAAAAGAGAAAAAAATTAATATATAAATAAATCTTGATTTCGTGCCTACTCCACTTGCATATTTGACTGAAGGGTGTTTTTTCACCTGGTGCCCTAAGACCATCTGGTTTGGGAGTCATCGGTTTGATATGTGTTACATAAGTGAAGTAGAAAGCCTAATGGAACTAAGAATAATAAGTAAATATTAATAAAATTAAATGATATTCAAAGTTGAGTTGAAAAATCCCAAGCACATCACACTTACAAATTATGCATATCTATCTAAACAAAATAAAGGAATGAGTTAGAAGTACAAGATCCTTTCTAAATTTAAAGAAAAATCATAGTTTCTTCATTTATGAAGGCTAAAATATAAGAGGACTTATGAGGTTTTAACCTAATTCTTATATCATTCGGTCATTTTTACTTAGATGATTGAAAGTTCTTTTATAAAAAAAAATCTTTCTAACAACTAACTTCTTTTCTTTACTTACTGGATTTTATGGGTACAATCCGCTGAAAACCTTCAGGAGACAACACTCCTCCTCTAGGGGAAACCTAGAGGTTTAAAGGCTTGTTGCACATGCTCAGTGCAATCGCGTCACCTGCGAAAGTGGTATAATAATTTTCTTATTTTTGTTTTGCTCGGGATGAGCAAAAAGATAAGTGTGGGGTGTGATTAGTCTCTAATTTTGCATAATTTTCATCCCATTCTCATATTTATTTCATGTAAAATTCTGCTAATAAAACCTTGCTTGCTTGATCCTAGGTCCATGGTGTGCAATTGAAGAAGAAGACCTAAATCACCATTTAATTGGTGATTAAAAGCCTACCAAGTAGCCATTGACTTTAGATTGAAGATTTTGTCAGCCTAGGGCATCAAATCACAAATCCAGGAGGTCAGGTGGACAGAAGCCAGACTGGGCGACGCATTGCCCAAAACTGGGTGCGCACCGCCCTGCCTGGGCCGCGTTTCCGTGGCCTTTGGGCCGCGCGCGCGCTTGCGTTTTGGGCCACGTGCTTTTCACGTGGCCCCCTTTGCCCTGGTTCTATAAAAACCCCCCAGGGGTCTTCAGTTGGAGCAGATCCAGAGTAAGAGCAAGTTTGTGTAGTTTATTTTTAGTTTGTAGTTGTTTGTTGTTCTTCTTCTTTATAGTTCTAATTTTAGCCATTAGAGTGAAAGAGAGAGAGTGTGTATAAGTTGTATTGGAAGGTGACAAGATAATACAAGTAATTACTTCTCTTTCTTCTTTTCATTTACTAGTTGTTTTCATTTGCTTTCATTTGCTTTTACATTCTTGCTTTAGTGTAACTCCTTCTCTTTATCTCTTTTCTTTTGTTGTTCTTTTCTTCACCATGTGTAACTAACTCCTCCATTGCATGGCTAACTAACTATTAACCCACTAATCTTTATCTACTTGATTGATAACCCGCATGAGTCAATAGTGTCAAACAAGCCTTGTACAAACGAGAGCTATGATATCTTTATTGGCCCAAAGGCCATTAGCCCTATATCTTGATGGATATTTTGATGATACAAACCATATCTAGTTATATATTTAACAAGTTTTGTTTAAAAGAATTTCAGGTTAAACAGGTTGATTTGACGGCTCCACAATCAAGACTCACAAGTTTGGATGCCGCCAAAAGATTTGCATTCCCAAGCCAAGCATAATAGGAAGCTTCGGAATCAAGATATTAAAGAAAAGACCAAGTCGAGATCAAGACTATGAAGAAATTCCAAGATTTGTATTTTGATTTTATTTTAGATATTTTGTCAAAACCTAGATGTTAGAAGTAGAGTTATGGGATTACCACTTACACACACACACTTTACTTTGGTTCATGACTTCAAAAAGAGTTTATATTCTATGTCCAATCTAGATTTAAAGTTAACATGTTTTTGGAAATAAGTTTTGGAAAAATAATATTTTTGGAAAAACAATTTTGGACAAAACAAGCTTTTATCAAAAGGGTATTTATCAAAATGTTTTAACATGATAGAGTTATGACATATGCTCAACTCTATGTTTTATAAGGTCCAAAACATTCAAACCAAAGACCAAAATCCAAAACCCAGGTTTCAGGTTTCTGAAAGTTCTGATTTTTCAGAACTGACAGAAACCGGTCGACCGCCCGGGTCGACCGACGGACACGCTGTGCATGTGTGTACGTCGGCCGACCGCTCCGGTCGACCGGAGCACTTACAGTGCTCTCTGTTTGTTCCGATCGACCGGACGGTCGACCGTAGTCCCCCAACGGTCATAAATATGACCGTTGGCGGTCGACCGGCCCGGCGACCGGCTGCTGCCAGAACTCCTGACAGACTCCAACAGCTCTATTTTCTGACAGTTTTTCTTTTGGGATTTGATCCCAACGAATCTCTGGAGCTGTTTTTGACCCCTATAAATAGGAGGTCACTTCAACATGATAAGAGATCAATCAAGAACATTTTACAAGAGATTTCCAAAAGATTTACAAGTTTTCAAAAGGCTTTCATTTAGAAAAGATTTTCTCTCCAAAAGCCCTAAATTTCTAGACACCCATTTGAAGTCTTACCTCTACTTCTCTCTAGCTATTGCACTACACAATCCCATAATTCTTCATCTACATATTGGTTCTAGGATTGTGCAAGTGAGCGAATTTTTGATCAAGTGTGATCCTTTTCTTCTTGAGTGAAGTTGTAGAGGCATCGGCCTCAAGGCGAGCTAGTGTGCTCCGGGTGGTGTTCCGGCATCACGAGAGATAGGACAAGTGTGTCCTTTATTGGTGATCCAGTGGGATCTTCAATAGTGGAAATCCTTCAAGTGTGAAGGCGGGGACGTAGAGCGTGGCTCGAACCTCGGAAACATATCTGTGTTTGCGTTTGCTCAAATCTCTCTAAACTCTAAACTCTTTAATTCTTGCACTATTGATTGCTTCATTTATTGCAAGTCTTTATTTGAGCTAATTGTGATAGTTGAATTTTAAATTCCGCATTTGTGCCATTTACATATAGCCATCACCTATTCACCCCCCTCTAGGTGATTTCAATTGGTATCAGAGCCTAACCCTAGTATTTGGTTTAACCACCTTAGGGAGATCCTTGTTATTGGCTATACTATTTGTTGCATTCTTCATATTTTGTGCATTTTACTTTTCATCTATGGCTTCACTTGATTTTTCTAGCATCAAGTCCCCACCTAAATTGATGGCTTGAACTTCCCCATTTGGAAGGTCAAGATGAACCTCTTCCTTAAGTCTCTAGGAGTTAGAGTAGTTAGGGCCATAACTAAAGAATTTGTAGAGCCTCTCACCGATGAGAGATCATGGTCCGAGGACACTACCAAGGACTATGAGGCTAATGCTAGGGCTCAGTATGCTTTAACCCAAGCCCTTAATGAAGATGACCTCTCACGCATTATTAACTGTAAATCTGCATATGAAGTTTGGAATGTTTTAATTGTGACTCATGAGGGAACGTCACAAGTCAAGAGATCCAAGATTGACTTGCTACGTTCTCAATATGAGAATTTTTATATGCTTGAAAGTGAGAGTATTGAGACATGCTCACTCGTTTCACCAAGATCACTAATGCTTTATCTTCTTTAGGTGACGCGATCGACAATGACCAAAAGATTTGCAAGGTCATTAGAGCTCTTCCTAAAGCTTGGGAAGTCAAGGCGACTACTCTCAAAGAGCTTAACGATCGGGAGGAGATGGACTTCTCCGGCTTCATCGGTAATCTCAAAACCATGAGATGGAGATGAAGGTAAGAGAGAAAGGGAGGCACCCAAGAAGAAAACAATCGCATTCAAAGCCACTCCAACTACTATTGAAGAGGACGACTCATAGGAGGATTGCGATGAGGACTTTGCCATGCTTATCCGGAAGGTAGGCAAAATGTTTTACAGGAAAGGAGGAAAAGCAACTTCCGAAGAGGGAACCCTCAAGGAAGGTTTGAAAAGAAGAGAGAAGAACCCGGTCCTTGCTTCCATTGCAAGAAGATCGGACATCTCATAGCGGATTGCCCCGCTCTCCAAGCAACCACCTCCAAGCATGTACCAAGGAAGAAAAGGCTATGGTAGCAACGTGGGATGACACGGAGTCGGAATCCGAAGAGGAGAACGAGCCGCTCATATGTGCTTCATGGCACAATGTGAGGATGCTTCTAAGGTAACCCTTGATAACACTTTAGAAGATGATGATCTTACAATGGATGAACTTGCACATTTTTTCGAAGAGTTACAACACAGATATGAGATTTCACAATCTCATAATAAAAAATTGAAAAAGGAAAATGAAGTTTTGAAGAACAATTTTGAAATAGTTGTTAATGAGAAAAATGTTTTAACTAGTGCTTTTGAAAAATTAAAAGGTGACTTTGATAAATATAAATTGGCTTATAAAGGGAAAACCCCCATGGTTTCTTGTAATAAAATGAATTTGTAGAAATTCAAAAACGGGTTGAAATGTTAGATTCTACTCTTAAAATTTATGCTTTTGATTTAAAGAAAATTGCATCTAGGTTTCCTAAGGAGTAACCCAAGGGAAACACACTCACCATGCACATGCACGGAAACATGCACACACACATAAACATGCATACATGTATGGTAGTGGTAGAATTTACATTTGCACGCATTGTGGCCGCAAAGGCCATTTAGAAAAATTTTATTTTGCTAAGCATAATGTACATAATAAACATGTTTGGGTTCGCCCCGGTACTAACCCAATAGGACCCAAGAAAATTTGTGTACCAAAGACCCACCTAATTTAGTTGATACAGGTGGATCTACTTCCTCCAAGACATAGGGGAAACGGTGCCCGGGTGGTGGATGCAACAAAGCCCAAAGATCACATCAAACTTGCATCGCTATCGTGGAGGCACCTATATTTTGGAGATTGCCTATGTTCGGTAACTTCTCCATTTAAAAGTTTAATTTTTTTTTTGTTGATATATATACAAATGTATAGAAGTGTTAGCTTATTTTTGTGCTCTATAAACATATGCTAATGTAGAGTTACATTTCTATCTCAATTGTGTATATGCCATGTTTTTTTTTTGTTTGATATCTTTTGTGAATGTCCACATATCTAGTCTTCATGATATATCTATGTACTCATCGTATTTCAAAAACTAAAATTAATTTTTGTAAAAATTTTCATATTTAAAGCAAATACCTTAGAGATGGCAATTGCGCACCTCAACTCATTCAAGAGGAATCAAGAGGATGAAGTTCAGAACCTGTCACTGGGTATTCGCTTCAACATCTCTAAAACTTTGTAGTATATATGAAAAATTAAAATAAAATGTCTTGTATGTAATTTTGGTTGATAAGTTGACTTAATGAAGACTAAAACATGTTGTTTGTATAATTATATCATCCTTGTATTTAATTAATTTTTTTTAAAATTTTCCTTCTGGTTGTTGCTGCAGACTGTCTTTCAGGCAAAGCCGGTCGACCGGAAATAGGCGCGGTCGACCGATTTCGCTTGAAAATAATTGCCTTTATTTTTTATCTGCTATCGGTCGACCGACCATAGATCCGGTCGACCGCTGCAAGTCTGCAGAACTCTCGGGATCCTTGGGTCGACCGACCGGTCGACCGCTCTGAGATTACAGAGCTCTCGGGTTTATCGGTCGACCGACCGGTCGACCGTTCATCGTATTCAGCCCTTAAACTGCTATTTATTTTCACTTTTTCTCTCTCTCTCTCACTTGCAGCCGACGAACCCATCTTCCCCCTTCTCCAAAATTTCTCTAACTCTCTAATCTCTCAATCTTTTCAAATCCATTCAAAACCCACTTCAAATTCCATCTACAAGTGCTGGATCTTCGATTTCAGGTCTTCCCATCCGCTGGATTCGAAGATATTCAGGTTCTCTTGATCTAGGGTTTTGGTTCTTCATCTTTTCAGATAAAAATCCAATTTTTTTCTCTGTTCTTACTATCTAGCTTAAGATCTTCCCCTATTGTCAATATTTCTAGGTCTCTAAGCTTTCTAGATCAAGCCCTAACATACTTGACCTAAAAATCATCTTTTCTTCAAAACATGTCTACATCTAAAAGGACTAGGACTGAGAAAGGCAAATCAATAGCTCATACTTTTTCCCACACTCCTAAACCTAAAAGAACTTTTATAAATGAGCATGCTAGAAATCGTTTTATCAATCTTTCCAAGAGGAACATCATTTCAGGGAGATATGTAGTATTCAAGACTTTGAACATCTTGATATCCCCAGTATTTTGCAGAATAACTCCTTAAACGAGTTCTTAACCATTAAAGAACAAGTTTATACATCCCTCGTGCTTATTTCTATGCTAATTTCTCTTTTTGATGGAACCGTATCTTCTCCAGAGTCCTAGGCAGGGACATTGACCTAAACATTGGTCAGTTCGCTGATATCCTACATCTCTCCCCTGGTGGAGCTGATGTATATTCACATGACCTTCATGATTTTGAATTTCCGGACGGTGAGTCTGCACTCACCGCATCCACTTTGATTCACGGGGATGACAACCCCGGCTTGGTCAGGAACGAAGTTGTGAGCAGGTTCACTCTCACTTTCCAAGTCCTAGCAAGATTATTTTTTATGACATTGTCCCTAAATCTGGTGAATATAGCCATGCTAGAGGTCCTGTGCCTTTGATTATCTATTGTCTTTTGCGAGGCATTAAGATAAATATTCCCCGTCTCATTGCTTCCCACATGGCATCCGACCAGATTCGCATGTCCGTAGGGGTTTACCCTTTGGCATGATTATCACCCGTCTTCTCAAAACTCTAGGCTTCGATCTTTCTTCTGAGACTTCTGATGATCCTCAAATAGACATTGACGGAGTTCTCTTGAAAGGATGGAAGCTCAGTTGCGTCGTCACGCTCCTGTGCAACCTCCTGTTCCTCCTCCTATTGTTCCTGGATCTTCATCAGCACCTGGGTCTTCTTCGGCCCCAGGGATATCTTCTGCTCCTGGCCTTGTATTACCTTCAGATTTTCAGGCCATGATTTCTTCTGAGATTCGCTCTCAGATTCAGGAGCACCAGTCCTGGATTGAGCAGCGAGAGGCAGCTTTTCGTACGGAGATGGACGCCCGTTTCCAACAAGAGGTCGCTTTCCGTGTAGAGATGAACTCACAGATCCGAGGAATTCGTAACGATATGTCCTATTTTGCTGACTCCATGAGATTCATGGATACGCAATTTGAGGCACTCTTTATGAAATTCGACATGTTTTCTCCTGATCTCACTTCCATTGCTCGTCCCCTTCCCTCCACCGGCCCTCCATTTCCTACCAGAGCTCCTTCTTCTGTTCCCCACCTCGGCAAAGGTGGTCGGCGTTGATCCAGAGGAGTCAGCTACTTCTTCTTCTTCTTCTCAGAGGAAGACGATGATGGTGATAAGACCATGGCTGAAGGCACTACTGTGGAGAGCTCATCAGAGGACGACGAAGATGATGACGACGATGAGGGCGACGATGCTGGTGGTGCCAAGTGATGAGAGTGACCTCCCTTTTATTTGATGATGTCAAAAAGGGGGAGAGTTATTTGTTGAGAGACATATTTTGTGTTTTTGCTTTATTTGGACATGTATTCTGTTATGTTTTGTGGACATGTATCTTTTTGTGAACATGTGTCTTTTTCTTATATGTATCGTTTCTTTATGTCATATATGAAATCATGTTTTCATCCTTATTTATGACATGAAATTGTTGGCATAGACATGTGTATTATCACTTGATGTTTATCATTTTTATCATTTGCCATATTTATCCATGCCTGAGTTGATTTTTATTATATGCATGTGTTGAGGGGGAGCTTCATTTGAAGTCTCTACCCAAAATATTTGTGATAACTAAATATGTTTTGTCATCATCAAAAAGGGGGAGATTGTTGGCCCAAAGGCCATTAGCCCTATATCTTGATGGATATTTGATGATAACAAACCATATCTAGTTATATATTTACAAGTTTTGTTAAAAGAATTTCAGGTTAAACAGGTTGATTTGACGGCTCCACAATCAAGACTCACAAGTTTGGATGCCGCCAAAAGATTTGCATTCCCAAGCCAAGCACAATAGGAAGCTTCGGAATCAAGATATTAAAGAAAAAGACCAAGTCGAGATCAAGACTATGAAGAAATTCCAAGATTTGTATTTGATTTTTATTTAGATATTTAGTCAAAACCTAGATGTTAGAAGTAGAGTTATGGGATTACCACTTACACACACTTTACTTTGGTTCATGACTTCAAAAAGAGTTTTATATTCTATGTCCAATCTAGATTTAAAGTTAACATGTTTTTGGAAATAAGTTTTGGAAAAAACAATATTTTTGGAAAAACAATTTTTGGACAAAACAAGCTTTTATCAAAAGGGTATTTATCAAAATGTTTTAACATGATAGAGTTATGACATATGCTCATATTCTATGTTTTACAAGGTCCAAAACATTCAATCCCAAGACCAAATTCAAAACCCAGGTTTCAGGTTTCTGAAAGTTCTGATTTTCAGAACTGACAGAAAGCGGTCGACCGCCCGGGTCGACCGACGGACACGCTGTGCATGTGTGTACGTCGGCCGACCGCTCCGGTCGACCGGAGCACTTATAGTGCTCTCTGTTTGTTCCGGTCGACCGGGACGGTCGACCGTAGTCCCCCAACGGTCATAAATATGACCGTTGGCGGTCGACCGGCCCGGTCGACGGCTGCTGTCAGAACTCCTGACAGACTCCAACAGCTCTATTTTCTGACAGTTTTTCTTTTGGGATTTGATCCCAACGAATCTCTGGAGCTGTTTTTGACCCCTATAAATAGGAGGTCACTTCAACATGATAAGAGATCAATCAAGAACATTTTTACAAGAGATTTCCAATAGATTTACAAGTTTTCAAAAGGCTTTCATTTAGAAAAGATTTTCTCTCCAAAAGCCCTAAATTTCTAGACACCATTTGAAGTCTTTACCTCTACTTCTCTCTAGCTATTGCACTACCAATCCCATAATTCTTCATCTACATATTGGTTCTAGGATTGTGCAAGTGAGCGAATTTTTGATCAAGTGTGATCCTTTTCTTCTTGAGTGAAGTTGTAGAGGCATCGGCCTCAAGGCGAGCTAGTGTGCTCCGGGTGGTGTTGCGGCATCACGAGAGATAGGACAAGTGTGTCCTTGTATTGGTGATCCAGTGGGATCTTCAATAGTGGAAATCCTTCAAGTGTGAAGGCGGGGACGTAGAGCGTGGCTCGAACTTCGGAAACATATCTGCGTGTTTGCGTTTGCTCAAATCTCTCTAAACTCTAAACTCTTTAATCTTGCACTATTGATTGCTTCATTTATTGCAAGTCTTTATTTGAGCTAATTGTGATAGTTGAATTTTTAAATTCCGCATTTGTGCCATTTACATATAGCCATCACCTATTCACCCCCCCTCTAGGTGATTTCA
>JAVJIF010033961.1:0-67441 GCA_038442645.1 Agave tequilana
AAAATCACAAAGACAAGCCACCAAAACGCAGAGATTCAAGATCAAGGCGCGTTGGCTCAACGCCCGCGCCTCCGCATCAAGGCGCGTTGGCTCAACGCCCGCGTCTCAGCATCAAGGCGCGTTGGCTCAACGCCCGCGTCTCCGCATCAAGGCGCGTTGGCTCAACGCCCGCGTCTCCGCATCAAGGCGCGTCGGCTCAACGCCGCGTCTCAGCAACAAGGTGCCCCCACCTTGGTTGTAACTACCCCGATTATGGCGCCATCCACCGCCCATGTAGCGGGGAAGTTGGCCCTCATCGTGGAGCACTTTTAGGGGGCACGATCACCCCCACTAAAACCCTATAAATAGTTCCGTCACTATTGAAGAGAAAAGGATTTTTTTTGGAGAAGAAAAAAAGGAGAGATCATCGACAGAGAGAGAGAGCTCGACTCTTCAAGCCAGCTTGCTGCGTACAAGTTGCTCTTCGCCTACCTTCTCTTTGAGAGTTTTGGTGGACGGGGCTGAGTTACTCCTTCTACCTGCCAAGGAGAAGATCCCTCGACGGTATTGACGGTCATCTGGTCAACGGAGAACAAGATTCACTCTCCACCGCCACACGAAGAACCCAGCACTAAACAAAGGGGGAATTCAAGATTCAATATTCTCCCTCCCTTATAACCGGAAGATTAGCCTGTTGTAACCTTTCATCTGATTCAAGGAAAAGTTGCTCCAGTCCGCTCATCGACAGTCTTCCGCGTCCAACAAGAGATGGCGACTCCGCTGGGGAACACGTTTGTCACTGACGAACAAGCCGTGGCGCAGGATGATCTCCTCCGTAGGGGGAAAATGGTCGAGACACTTGTTGTGGAGTTCGACCAGGCGAAGTATGAAGAGTTTCTCTCTTCTGGCTCCAAGAGTCCAAAGACCCGCGTCTGTCGCAGGGTCTCGGCGGGGAATGGCCTCGAAGCCCGACCTGAAGCTCTCTTGGGCGCCGCTGCTGTTGCCACTGTGCCCAGCAAAGTTCACGCGTCAACGCCTCTCAGAAGGCCCGCGCGATCCCAAGCACAGTTGCTGTTGCGACCAACTCCGGCGCACAGAAAACCCGCGTCAGCGTCTCTCAGGAGACCCGCGTGGTTAAACTCCCTGATGTTCAACATCAGGATGTTGTTGGTTTCTCTCCACCTCCTCGACGCAACCGGAATGCTGAGCGTCGACAGAGGAGACGTGCGCGTCAACTGCAAGTTGGAACCGTTGGTTGTCCACTGAAGCTGGACGCAACGTACAGTCTAGCGCCTTGCCCGCGTCACGTCCAGTACGTGAAATCCGCGTTTGGCGGCCCAAGCGCGCAACTCCTCAAGTTGAGTCTTCTAAAGACCAACTTACCAAACGCCAGAATGAAGCTTCTGCGTCTCGTCAAACGCAGGAGCACGCACCCAGAGACGAGGCGCCCTGCAGCCCACTCTCTCTCACGCGGCTCAGCCCGGACGCACCAGGCAGCAACGCGATACTCTCGTCTCATCTCAACAGAGACGCCAGACGCGCGTTCCACAGTCACGACGCGGAAACCGCGTCCTGAAGTCTGCGTCCATTCTGCACAGCACATGGATGCCTCCCGTCTTCGACGTTGTGAGGCTAGTCTCTTTGATCCCTCTTCCATGGATTTGAGGGATTATCTGACAAAGAAAAGAAGTGCCCACCAGGTCACTTCATCTTGCTGCTGCCAACGGCTTATCTCCATGCTTGCGGAGTGCCGTTGCGGGTCGAGTGTGCACCAGCAGTCCTTGGCTGGACAACTGACCTCGATTCCCCCGTCAGCCAAAAGAAGGCGCTCCCATAGAAGGAGAGTCTTCTCTGACATTGAATACCCGGAGCTTACTGCGAACATGACAAGCAGGAGCAAGGGAAACAACTTGCAGTCAGCTCAGACGAGTCCGAGTCTGACTCTGAACCGGAAGGGGTGTTCGACACACTCGCACCCGGACGGGGGCCATTCCCCCAATTGACTATAATGCCTTAGCCCACGGCATTAGAGCGAATGATTCCCACTCCGCCGTAGTGGAATCAGGGGCTTCGAACTCTTCCGTCGAGAAGGAGACCTCTGCCTACATGACAGGCACTCCTGAGGAGACGGCAAGACGTATAGAGCAGGTCCAGAAAGCACAAATGGACATGATTATTTTCCAGCAGGCGTCGATTGACTCCCTCAAGCAGGCGATTGCACAACTGCTGGAAGACAGGAGGAAATCTCCTCCTAGGAGGTCAAAGGCAAAGGGAGAAAGGGAGGAAGCTCATCTTCCGAACCTTCTGAGGAGGCGCGACGATCTACTTCAAATTCGTCCAAATCTTCTTCGTCGCACGACCCAGAAAAGGCTCATACTAAAAGAATGAGTCAACTGGAGCAACGCCTCAATGCCCTTGCCAGTCGCAAAGACCTCCAAGAAGTTGGAGTGGTCCGGCCCTATCCAGCTGAGTGGGATCTAGTCCGTACCCTCCTAAGTTTAAGGCTCCAACCCTCCAAGCCTTCGATGGGAAGGGGTCCCCTAATCAGCACATCTACTACTTCAAATCCCAAACCGGAAATGTAGTAGACAATGACGCCATCCTGGCGCGACTATTCATCGGCACCCTGAAAGGGTTGGCCTTTGAGTGGTTCATGAAACTTCCGGAAGGTTCTATCAAGAACTGGGGCGACTTGGAGAAGCTGTTCTTAACACGCTTCTTCGAAGATGACTCCGAGGTCACAATGCCCACCTGTTAGCTACGAGACAGCGAAAGGGAGAGTCCGTCAAATCTTTCGTGGAAAGATTTCAGAACGTGGCACTCCGGTGTCCAAGCGGTATGACCCAGGCCACCCTGGTGGAAACATGCCGCCACAACCTCCAAACCTCACTCCTTGCTCAAATAGGAGTTGCTGAAAGCGCACCTGGAAACATTAGTCCAACAAGGTGAACCCGGCTGAGGAGATTGTCGCCCGCGTCCGAGCGGAGGAAGGCAAGCCGCGGCCGGAAAGGTCAACAAGGCGTGCACCAGCGCCAGACACCTCCCTCCAAACAAAGCGGAAGGATAATTTGGCAACAGAGACCAAATCTCCCGCCAAACCTCAAACAGGCAAGGCGAGTGGCTCTTCAAGCCAACCCCGCGCCAACAAGCAGTATTCCTTCAAGGAGGAACACGTCGATTCGCTCTTCAAGCTACTCAACAAGAGCAATCGACTGAAGCTCCCTGAAATTAGGCGCCCGGAGGAAGTCGGCAAGACCGACAATCCCAACTACTGCACGTACCACAGGATGTTGGGACATCCTACCAAAAGCTGCTACGTCTTCAAAGACATCCTTCAGGCTTTGATTGACGCGGAGGTGCTAAAGCTCCGACCAGAGCAGAAGAAGGTCACGGCTAATGTGACGTCGGTTCTCCAGTTCGGGAGACAACCTCCAACACCTGCGGGGGTAACTCCTATTCCAAAGGGAGAATTAAGAGTGGTCAACACAGACCCTCACCAGCAGCAGGAGAAGGGCTTGGTACCCGTCCCTACGCCTCAAGGGGAAATTATGTGGGTCCACCCTGACCTAGCGGACAGCCAGCAGTGGACTACTGTAACCAACAGGAAGTCCAAAGGCAAGGCAAAAGCTTCGTCCTGCCATGTGGTATGTGCTTCCTCCCGAGAAGCAGAGAATGATGTTCCCTCACTGACTGATTCAGAAGAGGAAACAATAGTCTTGGCCGCAGAACCCAACCAAACAATGACGGGGACTCGCTAGGACAGCCCTACTTGAAGCAATACGGCGAAGTGGCGCAAACCCTCCACAACCGGCTGCAGAGCCAACTAGGCCCTCCACGAAGCCACCTGTGGAGAAGCAGAAGGAGACTCGATTCTCTCGAGCCCTTCAAAGAGGCATCGCGGAAGGTTTCGGCACCTTACCGCTTTGATGTCTTGGCTCAGCTGGCCAATATACCGGCACGCATTACCTTGTATGAACTTCTTAGACTATCAAAGTGACCAGGGAAGCTCTGCAAGAAGCTCTGGTAAATGCTGAGGTCTTCATGACCCAGGTGCCGAAGGAAGAAGATGTAGAGGATTGCCTCCACACCTCCCAGAATACCCCCTGCATCACATTCACGGCAGATGATATGCAGGTCAAAGGGAAGCATGATCGACCCCTGTACTTCACAGGTTATATCGGATCATCTGAGGTGAACCGCATTCAGGTAGATCCAGGTCCGCATTGAGCATCATGCCTCGCCGAGTCATGCAACACCTCGGCATCCCTACTCACCGTCTGAGCCCTACACAGACGACCATCTACGGGTTCAATGCCAATGGCACCCGTCCGATGGGGAAAATCAAGCTCAAGTGCCGATTGGGAGCCTCAAGTCGGAGGTGACGTGCTACGTCATCGATGTCGACACTTCCTACAATCTGCTGCTGGACGACCATGGGATTCACCGCAACTCCATCGTTCTCCATCGTTCCCTCCACTCTTCACCAAGTCATGAAATACATTGACGCGAGTGGGAAGGTTCAAACGTTGGTTGCCGAAAGGTATCCGTTTAAGGGGGTCGAAAATTATTTCACGGACTCCCTCCTATATCAGGATTCGGTGGATGAAACCCCGCAACTGGAGGTGCCAGACTCTGGTAATGAGGCTGACACTGAGACCGAGCAGAAGAGTGCTTGTGGAAGTTGGAACCACTTGTAAAGAGCACTAATAAGCTCGATGTTGATAATACCACCGACGATGCAGGCGGCTGGTATATTAATGAGAATTTAGACTTTGAGTACTTTTCTGCGTGTGCATCCGATTCAATACCATCGGATACTAGTACCGACGTAGACGATGACATCTGGTCGGCAGTGGATGCTTTGACATCATTGCATGTACCAGTAAAATCATCTTTCGGGACATACCAGGATAATGGTGATGCGCAGGAATCTATATTCATGGTTCCGACAAGACGAAAAGGCCAAAAACCAATCCTGTTTGGGCGAATGACGACTGAACCAACGCCCCGCGAAGAATCAGAAAGTGAGGAGGAATCCCCTCAGCTCAGTCATTATGAACCAAAAACGCTCAAAATGATGAAATGCATGGGGTATGACCTAACCAACAGACCCGGGTTGAACTTCGGCAAAGGAAGAAGAACGCTACTTCACTCCTTTGTGCCAAAAGGGAAGGCCCCGATTATTATCATCGGACGCGCAGGGGGTTGGGCTATGTATCAACTCCGGTCCCATCAGCCTCCGATTCTCAAGATCGTCGAGCAACGATTACTCTTCAGACACATCATTTTGGGAGTCAGATGTCAGTGTCGGCAACATCTTCAAGGAACTTTCAGTGAACATGGTTTCGACAAGCCACCTGGAAGATGGAAATGAAGAAATGATCCAATCTGATACAGATCCTTAGATCAAACATTTAAATGCTCTTTGGGATACCCGCTTTGAACAGCGTGAGCCACCCACAGAAGAAAAGGTTGTTCAGATCAACCTAGGAGATGAGGCTAACCCTAAGCCCATCTTCATAAGTGACGGCCTGTCACCTTCAGAGAAGAAGGATCTAATATCTCTTGTACAAGAGTATATAGACGTCTTCGCCTGGAATTATGAGGACATGCCAGGACTTGATCCTCAAGTGGCCATGCACCGCCTCAACATCAATCCGGACGTAAAACCTGTCAAACAACAGCAGCGACGGTTTCGCCCAGAAATAATGGGGGCAATTCAATCAGAAGTCAGAAAGCTCATTGATTCTGGCTTCATCAGAGAAGAACAGCATCCCGACTGGGTGGCCAACATCGTCCCCCGTTTCCAAGAAGAACGGGAAGATCAGGATCTGCATCGACTTCCGTGATCTAAACGAGGCCTGCCCCAAGGACAAATTCCCATTGCCAATCACAGATGTCATGATTGACAATACTTGTGGATTCGAACGAATGTCCTTCATGGACGGATTCTCAGGATACAACCAAATCAAATGTATCCTGATGATGAAAAGCACACCTCCTTCAGGACACCCCTAGGAGTGTATTGCTACACCGTCATGCCCTTCGGACTGAAGAATGCAGGGGCAACATATCAAAGGGCCCATGAATGCCATTTTCCATCAGCAAATACGCAAAACGGTGGAATGTTATGTTGATGACATCGCGGTAAAAAGCCGCGCTAAAGGCGATCACGTAGTAGACCTGAAGGTGGTCTTCGACATCATGCGGGCTCATCAATTGAAGATGAATCCCACCAAGTCCTTCCTGGGGGTAGCCAGTGGCAAATTCCTAGGATTTGTTGTGACTTCCACAGGAATCCATTTGGACCCGGAAAAGATCCGCGCTATCCAGGAGATGCAACCCCCGAAAAGCCTCAAGGAGCTCAGGGGATTACAAGGACGATTGGCGTACATCCGCAGGTTCATCTCAAACTTTCCGGAAGATGCCAACCCTTCGCTAAGCTGATGAAGAAGGGTGTCTCATTCATTTGGGATGACGCTTGCCAACAAGCGTTCGAGGAAATCAAGCAATACCTCACCCAACCACCAGTCCTTGCAGCTCCAATATCCGGAAAGCCGTTTCTGGTGTACGTCCGAGCGATGGATCATTCTTTGGGAGCTCTACTAGCTCAGAATGACGATCAGGGACGTGAGCAAGCAATCTACTATCTAAGTAGAACAATGATCGGAGCCGAACATCGTATAACCCGATCGAGAAGGAATGTTTGGCACTGGTGTTCGCTATCCAGAAAATGCGACACTATCTGGTAGGCCAAACTATAAATGTCATATCAAAAGTCAACCCTCTGAGGTTACTTATGACTAAACCTTCATCGCTAAATGGCCGACTGGCAAAATGGGCCATATTGCTATCACAATATGAAATGCATTTTCTGCCACAAAAGGCTATTAAGGGACAAGCGGTGGCGGACTTCTTAGCTGAACACCCAGATCCGAGGGCAGTCAAACTCTACGAGGATCTCCCAGACGAAGTGGCCGAAGTCTACCTGACTCAGACATCGTTCGAAAGTCAAGTGTGGCAACTTTTCTTCGACGGTGCATCAAGGACAAACCCCAAGGGACACGTAGTGGCGGGGGTAGGAGTAGTACTTGTCTCCTCCCCACAAATTATGTGATCCCCCGAGCTGTCTCACTGACCGAGCCTTGTTCCAATAATGTGACGGAATACAACGCTCTTTTGATTGGGATGCAATTCGCCGATGAGATTGGCGTTTAAAAATCTCGAGGCATACGGTGACTCTAAACTCATCGTCAGCCAAGTTCGCGGGGAGTACGAAGTCAGACATGAAGAATTGGTACCCTATTACAATGCAACTATCCGCATGGCCGAGGGATTTACAAGCTTCTACATCGACCATGTACCACGCAGGCAAAATGCGCACGCCGATGCACTCGCATCCCTGGCTGCCTCCTTAGCTCTTCCAGCTGGAGCAATGAGAAGATATTCATCTACAGCCATGACCTGTATTGCCCGAGAAATGCTCTCGAGGATTATCAGGAGTCAATGGGAGGTCGTCACCCGCGAAGAAGCACTTGAAGCGTCAACCGGTCCAGAGCCTAGAGACTGGCGGTTCCCCTACATTGATTTCGTCTTGTATGGCATCCTGCCTGAGGACGCCAAAGAAGCGGCTGCCATTCGAAGGAAAGCCCCCAAATTCTATTATAATGCGATTACGCGAACATTGTATCGTCGATCGCATGACGGGATCTTACTCCGGTGCCTCTCACCAAACGAAGCCCAAGAAGTATTGAAAGAGGCCCACGACGGTATGTGTGGAGCCCATCAACCTGTCCCAAAACTGGCACATCGACTCCAAAGATTGGGTTACTATTGGCTAAAATGATTGCCGATGCCGTCACTTATGCCAAGAAATGTCACGCCTGCCAAGTGCATGGCGACTTTATCCATCAAGCGCCAGGCTATCTCCACTCTACGGCCTCTACCTGGCCATTCGAAATGTGGGGCATGGACGTGGTTGGTCCTATCAGTCCGCCATCATCAAAAGGGCATCGGTTCATTCTGGCGATAACCGATTACTTCTCCAAATGGGCTGAAGCCATCCCTTTGAAGGAGGTCAAGTCGTCGAACGTGATCAAGTTCGTGAAACATCACGTTATTTACCGTTTCGGCGTACCTCGGCGAATTGTCCATGATAATGGACCCCAGTTCATCAGCCAGGCATTCCAGAGATTCTGCGCTAAGTTCAGAATCCAGAGTGTGTCCTCAACGGCATACTATCCTGCCGCCAATGGCCTCGCAGAAGCTTTCAACAAGACTATTGGCAAGCTTCTCAAAAAGTTCGTCTCGAAAAGTCAGCGAGACTGGGACGACAAGTTGGGTGAATGCTTATGGGCTTACCGCACAACTGTGCGAACCCCGACTAAGGCCACGCCGTTTTCCTTGATATACGGATGTGAAGCCGTGCTTCCCCTAGAGATCCAAATTCCATCTCTACGCGTCGCCTTGACAGCGGAGATGACGACAGAGGAGAAGCATCGGCAGCGACTCCAAGAACTGGAGGCCTTAGACGACAAGCGTCTGCAAGCCCAACAGCAAATCGAGCTCTACCAGGCTCGAATCACCAGAGCCTTCAACAAGAAAGTTAAAGTGCGAACTTTCAAGAAAGGCGACCTAGTCTTAACCGTCAGAAGACCCATGGTAATGACGCACAAGACAAAAGGAAAATTCCAACCCAAATGGGAAGGACCATTTGTAGTAGAGTCAGTCTACTCAATGGATCATATCGCCTCATAACCTCGAATGGCGATACACTCATGATGCCTATTAACGGCAGGTTCCTGAAGAAGTACTATCCCTAGATGGTATCCTTCCGCCGATCAAGTTAAAAGTACACCTCTGATCAAACATCCGACGCCTCCGACGGCTAAGGATAGAGGAAATGTTTGCTTTTAAGCCCAACATCAGTCTTCGACAACTCATCATGCTGAGGGGAATAGCATGGCAAGCCCAACTCAAACGGTAGTTGGTAAAGGCATATCAAACCCGTTGATAGCTGAGGATTTGCTAAAAATCCTAAGGGACATGTTCCCATTTGATCCGACGCCTCCGACGGCTAAGGATAGAGGAAAATGTTGGCTTCTAAGCCCAACATCAGTCTTCGACAACTCATCATGCTGAGGGAATAGCATGGCTAGCCCAACTCAAACGGTAGTTGGTAAAGGCACCTCAAATCCGTTGATAGCTGAGGGTTTGCTAAAAATCCTAAGTGGACTTGGCTCCACTCTTTCCACCAAAATCCCCTACCAATTCTCATCCACAGAATGGTAGGTCTACAAAATACACCCATTACTAAGTTAACCTACACCTCTGGTAATGGAAACTTTTTAATATTCCTTGTCGAGTACAAATTTTGCTTGTCAACTCCACACGGAGTACCAATTTTCAAATTTGCCAAGTTAACACACTACACCTCTGGCACTTCAAATTTTCACTTGTCAATTCTCACCAATAGAATGACAGGTCCTCAAAATTGCTCTTATCATGAGTCAATCTTTGTCAAGTTAACATCACACACCTCTGACAAATTGCTGTTAAAGTTCAACACCACACCTCTAAACAGTAATCAAGTTTCTGCCAGGTTTAATATTACACCTCTGACAGTCACTCTTCTTCAGACTTCCATATCGAAGCTGAAATGGATGATGCTAAGTTAACACCACACCTCTAGCATCCAAGTCATTGCTAAGTTCAACAATACACCTATAGCCATGACTTTCCCTCGGACTTCCTTATCCAAGCCGAGATGACCAATGCTAAGTTCAACATTAAACCTCTAGCATTCCCTCATTGTCAAGTTAAACATTACACCTATGACAGTGACACTTCTGAGTTAAGTTAATATCACACCTCTGACTCACATCCTTGTCAAGTTAATATCACACCTCTGACAGTATCATGAAACTCCTGAAATAGGATCTTTCCTTACAAATCTTGACTTATTGATTACCACTATAATTTTGATAAGGTCAAAAGATTCCTTGCTTCTACGTGTCTAACTGAAGACAAAAAGTTAAGACAATGAAGGAGGCAAAAGAAAAGTGTCACTTTTATTTATATATCCAAGCATATGAAAGTGATACAAAACGCTCTCTTATACAATAAGATGAGTGTTACAATTAAGGAGTACAAAGAAGTCCCTCTCTCTCTCAGAGGCCGTACTCACTCCTTGAAACCGCATCTGATCCCAGGTGCACCAATTGGAGCCGATTGCGTCATGGCGATGACGCAAAAGTCGAAAGCGCTCTAGCTGACTAAGCTAAGAGCAATGGTGTTCTTGAGGTCCAGCGGCAGCAGAAAGTCCTGCAACCCTTCATTCATCACCATCCCTTTCCCCAGCAGGCCATCCAACGGAGTGTCCTCGATGTCACTTCTGGAGTAGGGAGAGGAAGAGGATCTTTCCGCCACCGCAACCGCCGGAACCTCCTCGCCGTCATACTTGACCTGACCATCCCTTGCCATCAGACATGGTTGGTGCAGAAGATCTGAAGAGACCTTGGCGAGATTTGGGTCCTCGTCGGAGATATAATTTACTCTCTCACAAACGACGAGGACCATAATTTACTCTCTTACAAACGAACATTGAGCAAGTTCGCCCGCCGATATATTCTTTCCGGGGCCCAGCAAACCTGAAAAAGGACGAGCAAGCCTACCTGCAAAGAATAAACAAGAGAGTTAGAAAATCTGAAACTTAGTACACTTCGACAAAGAAAACTAAATGACAGACGCGGCAGTCATTGAAGACTTCAGACGCGGGAACAACCCGCACGGTCAAACCACCCGCGTCGGCAGAAACAGACGCGAGTCAAACTGTGCCACGCACAGGATTCAAACGCGCCTCAAGTTTGCACCCGCGCTTAATGCACAAGACGCGAAAAACTTCAGAACGCCGAAAATTGCCATCTCTCTGTTGGGTGAACAGGAGTTGCAAGATTCAGGTCTGAAACGCGCCAAGGCAATGGCCATGAGCAAAGCCAGCGTCAAGAGCCCGCGTTCAGAGAAGTTCAAGTCACCTGCACAAATTCCAGAATAGGAATGCACCAGGATTTCATCCAGATTGCTATGCCAAAGTACAGGCTATGGACATCATCGGGGTGACATACCAGCAGAGGCCTCTGTCCAGAGTTGGCCTCTCTGCATCCAAACGCGGGCGCGCAAGATGATCCGAGAGAGGATTCCTTCTGAAGAGACCAAACAGAAGCATGAGAGCTCTGGGTCATCTTCATCCACGGGGTCACCTTCACCCATGAAGACGGTTCTCTGAAAGATAACTCAAGGCGTGGTCTCTCTAGAGCAAACAAAAGAAAACAATCCAAGTTTGGATTATTGAAAAGGGGCACACCCTATTTATAGGCAATTCTCAACAACTGTCATTAATGGTGCGTCAATCGGAACCGTCGCGCACGACTGTCAAAGCCCAATCAAAACGGACGCGTGGAACGCTGCTTTGGAACCCGTCGAAGTGCGCCGGTTTTTCAACCGCCAGCGTCGGTTCTGCATGCAAGAGCATTAACGCCTAAATCCATTGAGAGGCCGACGCGTGGATAACTGCCTTGGGAAGCAACGAACGACCCAGAATCCCAATCGACAGCGAAGACTTGACGTTCAAAGATCTCCTAAAATCTTTTAAGTCAGGTTGCATTAAACGCAGATGGGAAAGCCGCGTCCCTTCAGCAGACGGGAAAGCCGCGTCCCTTCAGCAGACAAGGCTGCGTCTCTTGCGCCTGCCCGATCTGCGCAAAACATATTTGCGTTATTCAGAGCCGCGTCTCACCTTAAGATTGACGCTGTGTCTCACTCCATGGACTGACGGCCGCGTCTCACTTTATGGATCAATACCGCGTCTCATCTTTTGATTGACGCTGCGTCTCATCAAGAAGACCGCGTATCAATCTGTGATTGACGCCGCGTCTCATCAAAAAGACTTATTGAAATCTAAGTTCCTAGTGAATGATGACCGCGTCTCACTCTGTGATTGATGCTGCGTCTCATCATAAGGACTTAGTGAAATCTAAGTTCAGGTGGACTGACGCCGCGTCTCATTAAAAGAACTTAGTCCTATCTAAGTTTAGTATTCACAGCCAGTGATCAAGAAGTTGGTTCATCCGCAGCTAAGCAAAGAAGGTGGAGCCAAAAACTTCGAAACTTTTATATCAAAAGAATGACAAAAGTGGATACAAACACTCTGATAAACAGAGTGTCCTTTTCTTTACAAAAAAAAAAAGAAAAGAAGGCTAAATATCCTGGCTCGCCAAGGAACGGATTCGCTCCCTGAGATGATGCATCTTGATCTGATGCGCCTTCTCAGCCTCCATCATGGCTTGGACCCGCAGCTCCTCTTCAGATAGGAAGGGTTTTGCAGCCAGCTGCGCTCGCAGAGACTCCACCCTAGAAGAATGTAGAGACAGACTCTCTTCAGCTCGCGCCTTAGCAGTCTGTTGCTCCGCAAGCTCCTCTTTGATGGCAGCAAGCTTCTTCTCATTGATCGCAAGCACAGCTTCTGCCTTGGCAATGGTGTCCCGAGCCTTGGCAATGGTGTCCCGAGCACTGAGGATGACGTGCTCCGTGCTCCGCATAACAATCTCGGATTCCCTTGAATTGTCAGTTAGCTTCTGACATTCAACCTGGGAATATTCGAGGCTGCGGATCTCTGCATCTATTCGTGCCTCTACCTCCTGTCGCTCTTGTTCTTGAGCAGCTAAGAGCCGGGCTAGAGTGGCCTGGGCCTCACTAGAAGAGCTGGCATTTTCCAAAGACTTCAGCTCGTGCAGGTCGTCTCCCAGTTGCTCCACCACCCCGCAGACACGCCTGGGCAAGTGAGGGGCCTCCGGTTAATTCGACGTTCTCGGCCAGATTTCTGAGAAGCGTCCGAGCAAAATTGAAGGAGCTGCTTCCACGTAAGATGAGATCAATACATGATCCCATCGAAGCAAAGAATTGTTGCACCATCTGGCGTGCCAGTTCCCCCATATTGTCACCACCTGGGAAGCTTCCCGACCCCTTTTCTGTCACGGTGCAAGCCGGCTCTTTTTGCGCAAGAGTTGTGCTGACCGTCGATACGTCAAGAGCGAGACTAGCCACTGGCGCTTCCGAAGGTGTTGTCTCTGCAGGAACCTCCACAGCTAATGATGGCGCAACCTCTTCAGAAGCTTCAGCCGAGACCTGAGATGCGTGGCCTTCTGGAAAGGTACCGACCGTCGGACTCTCCATTTGAGCCCCCTCAGTTCTCTCTGCAAGTTATTGTGACATTAGCCACAAAGGAGAAAGCGAAACATTTAATATATCAGAACTTCCTTACCATCTGGGAGGTCCAGAGACGCCGAATCCTTGGGCAAGTCCTGCGGAGTGGAAGTCTCCCTAGCTCCAATGGTAACCCCTTCATCCTGCAGAGCGGGTTCTTCCCCGGCCTTAGGGTTGCCTCCTCTTCCGGCAAAGGAGAAGCCTCCCCGGCATCAGTAGTTGCCCCCGCTGGGGTTATCTTGGCAACTAAAGCCGTAACCCCTTCTGGCTGGGTCAACTCTTGTACCATCTCCTCGATCTGCGAGGAGGATGCGGGTTCGACGTTCTCAGCCAATCCTGCAATATAAAAGGGAGAATGTTAAGGTCTCTTCTTCAAAATTAAAAGGGAAAGCAGGTCAAAAGGTGAAAAGAGTACCTCCAACAGGAACAACCGCCGGCTGCGATACCGTTGATGGCTCACTCCCGTATATTTCTTCCTCCGAGATATGGGAGAACTTTTCCGGATCAGGAAAAGTGGGTTCATCACCATAATCAACATCGTCTTCAAACTCGCTTTCCCCTGAGAGTGAGGAAGACGATAGCGCCTCACGCGAGACTCCTGCAGCCGGAGCCTTGCCACCAACTACCCCAGTGGTAGGGCTGGGGTCAGCCATCCGAGGACTGAAAACGAAGACAGACGGAGACCGGGCTGTTGAGCCGAGGAAGACTCGGGCTGAGCCGACACCCCCGGAATATTGACATCTCCTCCGCTCATTATATCAACCTCTAGCTGCTCATCCTCGTCAGTGGCGGCGGATCGATCAACGAGCTCCCCTTCCTCCGCAGACCCGTGGCCTCTGCTAAGCGACCTAGGGGGACGGACTAAAGGAATGTCCTCTTCAGCTATGTCTTCCTCCCTCAGTGCCTCAACGACAGCAGGGAGCTCTTCAGATCGAGAGACTTCGGTTGCCAAGTCTCTTCGAACCTTCTTCGGAGTGGGTTCAGCAGTGGGAGTAGAGCCTTGACGACGCTTGCTCACCGCCTGTCGAGACTTAGTTGCTTGCGGCTCTGCCCTAGACGCTTGTGGCTCCGCCCTTGGTGGTCGCGGCTCCATGGCTCGTGGCTCCCTTCTCATTCTTCGCCCGACCTCCTTTTGGGCCTTCAGGTACTGTTCTACGAGTTTCGTCGGCTTACTAGAATCCGTCCTTGCCTCGAGACTTGCATTGATGCTCTCAATGCATGAAGACGCCGGAAAATAGTCTGGTGTTTGGATGGCCTGGGAGTACCAAGTGCAGAAGCTGAAGCTCGTACGGCACTTGGGCCCTTCGAGAGGTAGACGGAAAGTTACTCCCGTCCCTCCAGCCACACTATAGTACCAGGCCCGAGCACCCTCGAACAGGTTCCCTTCGAAGGCGAGTCGAGCATTGGGGTTCCCGACATAGAGCTGTGATTGTAATCCAATATTGCATATTTTACCTCATAATTCCCATGCATTTAGTTAATAAATATATGATTTTTACTCATCTTCTCTACATATTTGCAGGTACACACTCTAAAGGAGATAAAGCAATAATCACTTTAATTAACACTAATTAAAGTGATTAAATCCAAGATTAAAGATAAGCCAAGATTTGAATTCCAGATCCAGAAAGATCCACGCGCCTAAAGAAGAATCCAGATAGTCCACGTGGCTAACCACTTAACAATAAAATCCTACCAGAAAATCTGGGCTCAACGGCCCAGATTTGGCCGCCAGATCTGGAGATCTTGCAAGTTGGCGGTCGTTACAGGGAGTTAGGATCCCGGATTTTGCGCAACCAACTACCTTCTAGATCCTTCACCTGGGCTATAAATATGGGACCTTGGACCTGCGAGCAAAAAGAAATGGAGAAGAGAGGAGAATTCATTAGTTGTTGTAATTTTGTTTAGTTTTTTCTCTAGGTTTAGTTCTTTAGATCCCTCTTCTTCTTCCCTAGAATTCATTGTAAAAGAGAGTGATGGTGAGAGAGAGAGCTTGTGTAATCAAGGGTGACACTTGAAGCAACAAGGATTGATCCATTTTCCTTCCTCTACTTGAGCTTGGTTCTAGTTTATGTGTTTTCTTTATTGCTTTCTTTATTGCTTTCTTTATTCCTTGCAAATTTACTTCATGCTTTGTTTTACTTCTCTAATGGCTTTTAGCTAATTCCTTCTCCATGTACTAGCTAACCACTAGCCTTGCCATCTTCACTAACTCATGGGTGATTGCTTTTGTTCATCTTGCAAGTTGTATGGTCTTCTCTTCTCCGATGGGTTAAACCACTCATTCGACAAGTGAGAAAGTAATTAGATCAACACGCGAGACGAATCCTACACCGATGGAGTGACAACATGAGGCAAGCCTTCACTATCACGGAGTTTAGTAAGTATTGGTAAGGTAGTAAGGTAAGCTAGTCATGGAATGCTTCTTCTTTAAGTTTCCTTTTCTTTTCTTGTGAATACCAAATCCACTATTAATTTCTTTTCTGACTTTTCCACCATGAACATATCCACCCTTTCTTTAGTTTCTTTTTCATTTGATTCATTATTTTTATAAGACATAGAAGAATTCTCGTTTTATAACTTCACTACCACTCGTCAAAGCTTCCATCGCGAGCTCTCCCTGAGATTCGACTCGGTATAGTCCTATACTATAGCGGAGACAAGAAAGGGTACATAAAATACATTTTTATACTCATAATACGTATACTTCTTAGTCTAATCAAAATGGCGCCGTTGCCGGGGATCGAACCCGGGTCACCCGCGTGACAGGCGGGAATACTCACCACTATACTACAACGACTAAGACTAAGAAGGTATACGTATTATGAGTATAAAAATGTATTTTATGTACCCTTTCTTGTCTCCGCTATAGTATAGGACTATACCGAGTCGAATCTCAGGGAGCTCGCGATGGAAGCTTTGACGAGTGGTAGTGAAGTTATAAAACGAGAATTCTTCTATGTCTTATAAAATAATGAATCAAATGAAAAAGAAACTAAAGAAAGGGTGGATATGTTCATGGTGGAAAGTCGGAAAAGAAATCAATAGTGGATTGGTATTCACAAGAAAAGAAAAGGAAACTTAAAGAAGAAGCATTCCATGACGAGCTTACCTTACTACCTTACCAATACTTACTAACTCCGTGATAGTGAAGGCTTGCCTCATGTTGTCACTCCATCGGTGTAGGATTCGTCTCGCGTGTTGATCTAATTACTTTCTCACTTGTCGAATGAGTGTTTTTAACCCATCGGAGAAGAGAAGACCATACAACTTGCAAGATGACAAAAGTAATCACCCATGAGTTAGTGAAGATGGCAAGGCTAGTGGTTAGCTAGTACATGGAGAAGGAATTAGCTAAAAGCCATTAGAGAAGTAAAACAAAGCATGAATAAATTTGCAAGGAATTAAAGAAGCAATAAAAGAAAGCATTAAAGAAAACACATAAACTAGAACCAAGCTCAAGTAGAGGAAGGAGAATGGATCAATCCTTGTTGCTTCAAGTGTCACCCTTGATTACACAAGCTCTCTCTCTCACCATCACTCTCTTTTACAATGAATTCTAGGAAAGAAGAAGAGGGATCTAAAGAACTAACCTAGAGAAAAACTAAACAAAATTACAACAACTAATGAATTCTCGTCTCTTCTCCATTCTCTTTTTGCTCGCAGGTCCAAGGTCCCATATTTATAGCCCCAGGTGAAGGATCTAGAAGGTAGTTGGTTGGCGCAAAATCCGGGATCCTAACTCCCTGTAACGGCCACCAACTTGCAAGATCTCCCAGATCTGGCGGCCAAATCTGGGCCGTTGAGCCCAGATTTTCTGGTAGGATTTTATTGTTAAGTGGTTAGCCACGTGGACTATCTGGATTCTTCTTTGGGCACGTGGATCTTTCTGGATCTGGAATTCAAATCTTGGCTTTATCTTTAATCTTGGATTTAATCACTTTAATTAGTGTTAATTAAAGTGATTATTGCTTTATCTCCTTTAGAGTGTGTACCTGCAAATATGTAGAGAAGATGAGTAAAAATCATATATTTATTAACTAAATGCATGGGAATTATGAGGTAAAATATGCAATATTGGATTACAATCACACCCCCACCTTATTCTTTTGCTCGTCCCGAGCAAACAAAGAAAAGAAAAGAAAATCCTAACTACCAATTTTATTACACCACTTTCGCAGGTGACGCGATTGCACTGAGCACGTGCAACAAGCCGTTAAACTCTAGGTTACCCTAGAGGAGGAGTGTTGTCTCCTGAGGGTTTTCAGCGGATTACACCCAAAATCCATAAAGAAAGAAGACAAATGTTAGTGTTTTGAAAACGCATTTTGAATAAGAGACATGTTTTACGAACTATTTTTGCAAAAATATAAGTGATCCTAGGTCATAAGTCCACCTATAATCATTCTTCCTTAAACTTAGTCTCCATGCAAGATCTTGTTTTCAATTAGGTAGAATTCAAAATTGGATTGAATACTTTATCTTTCATAAAACCTAGATAATATGCACACCGTGACAGTGAAGATTTCTGGGATTTCAACTCCAACCATCAAGCCATTTATTTATTTATATATATATTTTTTTTTCTCTTTTTCTTCCCTTAGTTTTCTTAGGCTTTCTAGTTCACCCATGTAGCGAGCCTATAACCGATGACTCCTAAACCAGATGGTTCTAGGGCACCAAATGAGAAAACATCCCTCGGGTTAAAGGACTCGAGTGAAAAAGGCCACAAAACTAAAGGGGATTATTTATAATCACCGTTAGGCGTGAATAATCATGCTTCTTGAGGCACAATTATCCAGCTTAATAAGTAAGATCACCGTTAGGCGTGAGTAACCATGCTTCTTGAGGCATAGTTATCCAGCTTAATAAGTGATCTTTTATTTATATTTTTTTTTTCTTTTTTTTATTTATATGGCATTTTTGGTCTTTGTCTCCATCCCAAGAAATGTGTAAGTGTAAAGTGCATATTATCTAAGGCAAAAAATTCAAGATAAAATATCTCACCAATTTTACTTACTTAGCCTATAATCTCAAACAAGATCTATTATTTCAACTAGGTTTAAGATGTCATAATTAAGGCTTTCTTAATTCCTAAGATACATCTTAATTTTCTTAAATAGATCTAAACTTTGTCTCTTATTTCAAAAAGTTTTTATTTTTTATATTTTTTTTATTATTTTTTTATTTTATTTTTAAAAGAAGTGTAAAAGAAATAAAATCTAAAACTCTAAGTTAGTAAACCCTCCCCCACACTTATTTCATGCATTGTCCTCAATGCATCATGATATATGTATGCATGAAACAAAAATGAAGAGGGAAGGAAAAAATTACCTTAGGTGGTGGTTCCGTGGTGGTCTGATTGGTCCACGAAACATGGCCCAATCATCTTTTCTTTGGGTTTTAAGGAACCCACCAGAAATCTCAATATATGACCCACAAAATGATGTGTGCATTTAAGATTATTATGTACATGCCCCCATCTAATTTCCAAATTTTTAAAATAATTTCTGAGTTAAATTTATCAACTACCTTGTCCCAGAATGGAATATGGAATGATAGAACGGTTGACGTGGACTCGGAAAGGAACACCGACTCAGGGAAGTGAATGAAGTCAAGTAAAGGTTCAGGAGTCGGAATGGATTCAGGAACTGGGTCCAAGTCAAGAAATGAAGCTCAAGTCCACAGTCAGTTTCCCATGATGGAATGTGACTATCTAAGATTAGTGATTCAAGTTCAGGAGGGTTGGGAATCAAAACTGACTCTAAAATGTTACTCAAATTGGGTAACAAAACAGGAGTCATTAATGATTCAGGTATTTGAACTAAATCACAACTTGAGGGTCAAAGTCACATTTCTCATTGAGTTCAATTCCACAAAAGGAGAACTTGCCAATTTGTCAATAGGATCTTCAAAAAGGTATAATTGGTCAAGTTCAACATGATCCTTAAAGATGGGTGATTCAACTTCATTGTGAATTGGGAAGGATCCAATGTCGACTCCGGAGAAGATTGAAGTGAGGTAAAGATACCGGAGTCATTACTGAATCAGGAAAAAGAATTGAATCACTAAGTTGGGGTTCAAGATCACATTCCTCATGTAGTTTAATAAAATGTGAACTTGCCAATTTATCAATGGGATTTTCAGAAGTATGGAATTGGCCAAGTTCAATGTGATCATCATAAAATATTGGTGATTCAATTTCACAATGGATGGGTACTGGATCCAATACTGACTTGGGAATGAAGTGAAATCAGGTAAGGATATGGAAGTCATGATTGAATCAGGAAGTAAACTTGAATCATCAAGTGGAAGTTCAGGATCATGGTCAAGTTCAATTTCAGGAAAAGAAAAACTTGCCAAAATGTCAATGGGATTTGACGTTTGGACAAGTTCAGTGGAGTGTGCTGAAATGGAATCTGGACTTCCAAGACTACATGACTCTTTGGATTTAACAGAGTGGCTAGTGACATTAGAAATAGGATGAGAATGAAGAGTTTGGATCATCAAATCTAAGTCACGGGCACGAGCATTTTGAGCATGAGTCATGTCTTCAAGCATCTTTTGAAAATTGATGACTTCATTGTTTTGATGAAAAGATGAAGTGTTGTCTTGAAAGTGATGGTGAAATTGTGAGTCAAAATGTGTGGTGATGGAAGAGTGGACTCACACAAGAGATCTTTACTCGTTTCCAAGGCAAATGTTGTTCATTAGGAAAGGTGGAAGTGAGTAAGACTCTGAAAATAGTGTGGAATTGGAGGGGCAAAGGTTTCTTGACGTTGTTGCTCAGCCCTCTGTAAATTGGCTTCTATACTCCTTTGTAACTCAGATTTTTCTTCAAATGGTGGTTCAGAAAAAGGAGTATATGAAGCAGAATCTGGAAATGAATATTGTGGATATTTTGGACTAGGTGGATATGGTGGACAAGGAGGTTGATAATAAACTCGGGGACTGGAATCCCCAATTACTCGGTGAAGAGTTGAAATTATTTGGACATTATAATTATTAGATGGGGGTATGGGTCATATTGATTCGGATAAGGACAACCCGGCGTATTTGGTTGTTGCATATTGTAAACACCGGTTAGAATTATCCGAATATGAATCGGTGTGAAATATGGATTATTGTTATGATGGAAGAATTGTAACCGTTGAATGCCATATCACACAATCACAAACAAACAAACAAACAACAAACAAACAAAAGAAAAAAAAAATTCTAACCTAAGTTAGGGTAGACTTAGACCTAGACGACTCCTAACTGATAGACTGTCCACGGGAGGTTTAGTGTAGACTCTAACCACAAGCTAATCAGCCCGGGAAGGGTAAGGTTGGTGGGAGGTTTTCCGTCAGAGACGTTCCTTAATTAAGTAACCAGCAACCTTCGGGCTTTCGGCCCTCAACCCCTTTCCTAGACACTGATTTTGCAAGAGTTAATTCCAACACTTTTTCCCCTTAGGATAATCTCCTAAATGAGTCCGAGATGTCCCTAGGGCCAACGTCTACTTTTTATAAATTAGACTTGGGTTAGTGAGTGCTTGGGAAAATGATTTTCGGGCTAAGGAAAGGGTAATGACTCCCCCACCTTATCTTATTTACGGGTTATGCCCTTAAAATTGATTTGTGCAAGTGTACAAGAAATATAACAAGGATTCACTCAAAGCATGAAAATCAAGCAAGATATGATTCCTAGTCTATATGCAATGCAAAACGTACCTTGCCTCCAGCACTCTTCAACAGTAAAGTAAAGAATTGAAAGACACGTGCCTAAAATGCAAGTGTCTAAACAATTTTTAACAATTTCAACCAATTTTTTACTGTTGTTTAATTAAGCAAGAGTATGGTGAATAATACAGGAAATTATGTATTGCCGCAGAAGTGTTTTGCAGAGAAGAAAGCCCTGCAGAAAAATTGTGAGTAGTGAACTCAGTATTGCCGCAGATCTGCGGCAAAATCCCAGAATCTGCGGCAAAACTGAGGGATCCGGTCTCTGCTTTCTAGAGCAGAGGCCCAGGTCCACTTATATGTCACTGCAATGCAAGATTTCTGTTTCTTCAACCTGTAACCTGCAACAGAGAAGAAGATTCGTTAGTACTTCACTTTAAACCTAAAACGTTGCTCTCCCCGGCAACGGCGCCATTTTGATTAAGACTAAGAAGGTATACGTATTATGAGTATAAAAATGTATTTTATGTACCCTTTCTTGTCTCCGCTATAGTATAGGACTATACCGAGTCGAATCTCAGGGAGAGCTCGCGATGGAAGCTTTGACGAGTGGTAGTGAAGTTATAAAACGAGAATTCTTCTATGTCTTATAAAAATAATGAATCAAATGAAAAAGAAACTAAAGAAAGGGTGAATATGTTCATGGTGGAAAAGTCGGAAAAGAAATCAATAGTGGATTTGGTATTCACAAGAAAAGAAAAGGAAACTTAAAGAAGAAGCATTCCATGACTAGCTTACCTTACTACCTTACCAATACTTACTAAACTCCGTGATAGTGAAGGCTTGCCTCATGTTGTCACTCCATCGGTGTAGGATTCGTCTCGCGTGTTGATCTAATTACTTTCTCACTTGTCGAATGAGTGGTTTAACCCATCGGAGAAGAGAAGACCATACAACTTGCAAGATGAACAAAAGCAATCACCCATGAGTTAGTGAAGATGGCAAGGCTAGTGGTTAGCTAGTACATGGAGAAGGAATTAGCTAAAAGCCATTAGAGAAGTAAAACAAAGCATGAAGTAAATTTGCAAGGAATTAAAGAAAGCAATAAAGAAAGCAATTAAAGAAAACACATAAACTAGAACCAAGCTCAAGTAGAGGAAGGAGAATGGATCAATCCTTGTTGCTTCAAGTGTCACCCTTGATTACACAAGCTCTCTCTCTCACCATCACTCTCTTTTACAATGAATTCTAGGGAAGAAGAAGAGGGATCTAAAGAACTAAACCTAGAGAAAAACTAAACAAATTACAACAACTAATGAATTCTCCTCTCTTCTCCATTCTCCTTTTGCTCGCAGGTCCAAGGTCCCATATTTATAGCCCCAGGTGAAGGATCTAGAAGGTAGTTGGTTGGCGCAAATGCGGATCCTAACTCCCTGTAACGGCCGCCAACTTGCAAGATCTCCCAGATCTGGCGGCCAAATCTGGGTCGTTGAGCCCAGATTTTCTGGTAGGATTTTATTGTTAAGTGGTTAGCCACGTGGACTATCTGGATTCTTCTTTGGCGCGTGGATCTTTCTGGATCTGGAATTCAAATCTTGGCTTTATCTTTAATCTTGGATTTAATCACTTTAATTAGTGTTAATTAAAGTGATTATTGCTTTATCTCCTTTAGAGTGTGTACCTACAATATGTAGAGAAGATGAGTAAAAATCATATATTTATTAACTAAATGCATGGGAATTATGAGGTAAATATGCAATATTGGATTACAATCAAGCTGATCATAGCCGAACTATCGAGCGAAGCGATTCGGCATGTACGGCTCAATGGTACATGACGTCCCTTGTCGGAAAAGCACATATCCGGGCCGGATGTTGAGCAACCACCAGAAGGCTCCCGCGGATAACCTCGTGAAGTCATCTGGGCCAACAGAATCAACAAGTAGATCCCCGGGAGATGCACCAGGATCTGGGGGAGGCAGCGATGAGCTGATAGTTCGCAGGGTCGGAAAGGCACTTCCGGACGTAATATATATAAGATCACGCCATTTCGAACCCTCCAATCGCTGTACAAAAGGGACAGAACTCTCCCTCCAACGCACCGCCGTCATCAAGGAAGGGCAATGCATCACGTACCAAGCCATGAGGTACGTGTAAGGCAGCTCGACACGAGGGTTGGGACGCTTCACCGTCGGACTCCCCTCTGAGTCAACATACGGCTTTCCCTCGGAGTCTGCAGTTTTCGGTGGCTCGCAGAAACTCTTAGTGAGCGCCCGCAGCCCGCTCTGAATACCAGCCGCCACGGCCGGGAGAAGGGCTATGGGTTTGCCATGAGCCAGGAGCACCGCCGGGTACACCACGTCAGCAACAATGACTTCATGTGGCAGCGTGGGCACCACACAGCGCTTCAGCCACAGCATCAGAAAGCCCGCCAACAGCGCCCGATCGGAGATAGGGGTCCGGGCTTGATGGTGAAAGCTCTCAAAAACCAAGTCAGGGTCGAAACCATCCTCATTCGACTCCGTGGTGTAGAAACTGTCAGGAGCCTGGTCGATCCTGTCTTCAATCTCCCTGTCGGAGCTGGGAGCCAATCGGGTTATCAGATGGTCTTTGGTGTTGACGTTGTTGAACAAGTAACTGGCCCAAGACAGTTGCTTGACTCCCTGCGACCGCCATTTGGTTATTTGGCCGCAAATGTGGAAGTGATATAGCACTTCCCAGTAGGTCTCATATATGAGGGGAAACTCCTCCTTCAAATAGTGAAGCTCCACCGTGGTCGGGACATATTCCTCATAGGGAATGTCCCCTGTCGACAGCCCCGAGACCTCATGCAGCTCGTGCAGAGCAAGGCCCATCTCCCCGACCGGAGTGAAGAACGTCCCCGTCAAAGAATTATAACGCTCTAGAATCCCGAAGAAGTTCTGAGAGCTTTGAGGGATCCCCCACTGCACGGCTCTGACCGCTGGGTACAGTCCCACACGCTTTAGCAGATCCCCGAGCTCGGTGAGGACAAAGCCGACCATCCTGCCCCACCAATAGTTCTCCGTGGAACGGACCCACCCCGGTGCACGGAACCCAACGGGATAATCACCCTCCGCTTCCATGAATGCGTTGAGGAAGGTAGTACCAAGTTGTGGTATCTCCCCAGCCGGAACATCAGACTTGCGCGACCCAGGGAAAAGGCCGATAACTGACCTGTCATGGCTGTCATGACGGTACACTTTGTGGGAGCCCAATCACCGAGAGTAATCTCAGGGACATATCGAGAGAGGTCCCATTCCATCTTCCAAGGGACGGACATGTGTTGGAAGTAGGACAGCGGGAACATCCTCTCCATGTTCGGAAGAAAGAATCTTCCACCCCTTATTTGACGGAGCCATTTGTAAGTCCCGTCATATACGCGATAGCCGCCATCGTGGATACGATCTCCGAAGAAGAAGGCAGGCTTCTCCAGTTTGATACCAGCATCCGTTGCAAATGCTGCATCAGTCATAAGCACCCGAAGAGTCCTCATGTCAACATTTGAGAGCCTCTCCCCACGAGCCTGCGACTTGTCAGCTGTCACAGGAACAGTCCTTTGTAACACAAAGGTCAAGTCCCGGTCAGCGCCCCCTACATGTCCAAAGTGGCGCTTCTTGGCGAGTGAAGTAGCAGGGCGTGGCGCTGCAAAAAGAAAAGGACACTTAGTTAGATACTCTATCAAAAGCAAGAAAAAAAAATGCTAAGTGTTCATAATCCGAACGCAGAAGAGACACTGGACGCAGGAATTATTAAATCCGCGTCCAGACCTGCGCATCCACGCAGAAGAGACACTGGACGCAGGAATTATCAAATCCGCGTCCAGACCTGCGCATCCACGCAGAAGAGGCACTGGACGCAGGAATTATCAAATCCGTGTCCAGACCTACGGGATCGGCGTCTCCACACATTCTCCTTGATGTCACTTCTGAGGTGCGAAAAGAAGGGAGTTATCCACCTTAACCCTTCCACCACCATAATCGCCAGAAGTTAAGGAGGGTAACTCCCTTCCTTTCACATCCCCAGATGTCAAAATGCTTGGACTCGGGTGCCAGATGAAACAGAACGCAAGGATCAAATCCGCGTTCTGTAAACTAAGTCCGCGTCTGAACCCTTCACAATTAGAAAATATTCTAAGTGAAGAATCTGAAGCGCAGGACCCAATGGCGCGAGGTCCAAACCCGCGTCATGGTTATCAACCCAAAGACTGCGTCTGGGAATCAAACACGATTTAAATTCGTGTGTTAAGGGTTCCTAAAAGGTTCTTGGAACTTCCTTTAATGGCGAAACTTCCGCCTAAAAGGCATTTACCTTGGAGACCTTGAAGAACAACATCCTGCGCAGAGGAGGAACTGCCCCTCGGGCATCGGCGACGGTCGCCTTTGAAGAAGAAGCAATCGGCTTGGTCTTGGGAGCCATGGCTAATTCGATCCAAGGTTCAAGAAGATGAACTGAAGAGGAAGTTCTCTTTCTTAATCTTATCAACGAGTGCGTTCGGAGAAGAAGAGGAATCCTCCCAACTGTGGCCTTTTATAGGCACAAGGATTCGCGAAGATACGCGGCGTATGGCTCGATGAATTCCGCGGCGAATCTCTGTTCGACGCGTGGAACAAAATCACTTTAACGCACAGAGAAGATCATGCGCCACAACTCTACACGAACCGTCGCTCGACACGTGGCACGGATCATTTAATGCGCCAGGAAATCCGCGCGCCAAAAGGCGAAATCCCTTCGGTTCCCCAGGCCAACTGGCAGAGCAATCATGACGTGGCACGCACCCTGACGGCCATGTCTCTTCGATGGCTATGCCCCGTCAGCATCGCCATAAATGCGCCCAGACAATCGCATCTATATTCAAAAGATGCGTCTCTCCGGAGTTCGCGTCTTCAGCTGAACATCGCGTCTGCCTTATGAAGATCAGTCACGTCTCCATTGCCAAAGGACGCACGTTACAGAAATCGCGCCTTTACAGCAGTACCATCTCTGCTTTTTGAAAAGAACCTGCGTTTGGCCTCCTGCTTCTGCAAAAATCAGTTCAACAGTACACTGACGCAAGCAGACGACCAACCACTCCTGGCTTAAAGCGCGCCAGTGACAGACTAAAAGCAATCGGGGAGGTTTAGACTGTGCACTAGACACTCAACATGATCAACTCTGGGGGCTTCAAAGAGTTCAACAGTACACTCACGAAGACCAACTCCAGATAAAATTAAACCCGGAGCATCAACAGTCTAGTCATGAAGGCGAACTCAGCTAGAGTCCAAAGTATTTCGAAATCCGTCCCAGTTAACTGCGGAATGTCGAAAACTTTGGAGGGGGTTCTGTAGGCTGTCAAAAATCACAAAGACAAGCCACCAAAACGCAGAGATTCAAGATCAAGGCGCGTTGGCTCAACGCCCGCGCCTCCGCATCAAGGCGCGTTGGCTCAACGCCCGCGTCTCCGCATCAAGGCGCGTTGGCTCAACGCCCGCGTCTCCGCATCAAGGCGCGTCGGCTCAACGCCCGCGTCTCAGCAACAAGGTGCCCCCACCTTGGTTGTAACTACCCCGATTATGGCGCCATCCACCGCCCATGTAGCGGGGAAGTTGGCCCTCATCGTGGAGCACTTTTAGGGGGCACGATCACCCCCTAAAAACCCTATAAATAGTTCCGTCACTATTGAAGAGAAAAGGATTTTTTTTGGAGAAGGAAAAAAAAGGAGAGATCATCGACAGAGAGAGAGAGCTCGACTCTTCAAGCCAGCTTGCTGCGTACAAGTTGCTCTTCGCCTACCTTCTCTTTGAGAGTTTTGGTGGACGGGGCTGAGTTACTCCTTCTACCTGCCAAGGAGAAGATCCCTCGACGGTATTGACGGTCATCTGGTCAACGGAGAACAAGATTCACTCTCCACCGCCACACGAAGACCCAGCACTAACAAAGGGGGAATTCAAGATTCAATATTCTCCCTCCCTTGTAACCGGAAGATTAGCCTGTTGTAACCTTTCATCTGATTCAAGAAAAAGTTGCTCCAGTCCGCTCATCGACAGTCTTCCGCGTCCAACACGATTGCCTTTGCGTTATTCTTGCTTACAATTTCTCTTGCTTTATATTGTCTTGAAATATTTGCTTGAGAACTAACCCTTTACTTGTGCAATCTTGTCTTGTTCACTTTACTTGCTATATTGCTTGTGTGTATTTCATCATAAGCATTTCATCCTTTACTTGTTCGATCATATCTCATACAACACGGTTGCATTGCGCACCTCTAACCCATATCTAGGGGAATTGGGGAGGAGGAGTTCAGAACCTCGCAAGGGGTATTCGGCTCTTAGTCGTGTTTTGAGAGATCGTTGCATCACTCATTTAATTAAAGTTTAAAAAAAAATCATTAGATTAGCATTCACACCTATTCACCCCCCCTCTAGGTGTTTTTCAATTGGTATCAGAGCTTGGACTCTAGGATTTGGTTTAACCACCTTAGAGAAGATCCTAATTTGCTAATCATTTCATTCATATTCATATAAGTAAAAATGGCCGATGGAATTAACCCCTCCTAAGTTTAATGGACTTAACTTTCCCATATGGAAAGTTAAGATGACCGTGTTTTTGCAATCTCTAGGTAGCCGAGTTGCAAAAGCCGTGACTAAGTCCTTTAGTGTACCCCCCCCCGGTGACGAATCCACTTGGTCCGAAATAGAGACTAAGGAATTCGATGCCAATGCCAAAGCTCACTATGCACTTCTTCAAGCCCTAAATGATGATGACATAGCTAGGGTTATACATTGTAAATCCGCATATGAGATTTGGTCACACTTGATAGTCACTCATGAGGGTACCTCACAAGTAAAGAAGGCTAAAATTGACCTTCTTCGGTCCCAATATGAAACATTTAGCATGCAAGATAATGAAACCATAGATGATATGGTTACAAGATTTACCAAGATTACTAATGGACTCTCTTCTTTAGGTGAAGATATCAACAATGATCAAAGAGTAAGGAAGATCATCCGGGCTCTTCCTCCTTCATGGGAAGTTAAAGCAACACCTTGAAGGAACTCAACGACAATGAAGAGATGGAGCTTATAGGTCTCATTGGGAACCTTAAACCCATGAGATGGAAAGGAAAGCAAGGAGGACATGGCTCCGACCAGAAGAAGACTATTGCCTTCAAGTGTCAATCATCACACTCCGACGAAGATGATGAAGAAGAAGATGACGAAGAGCTCTCACTTCTAGTCAAAAATGTTCGAAGGATGTACAACAAGGCGAAGTTCCAAGGTAGAAGGAGATGGCAAGGAGGCAAAGAAGAAAGAAAGATCATATGCTTCAATTGCCAAAGACCGGGACACATTGTTGCGGAATGTCCGGACAAAGCTAAGCCCTCCACTTCAAGAAGCCTTACAAGAAGAAGGCTATGAAAGCAACTTGGGATTCGGAGACCGAATCCGAGGAAGAAATAGACACCGCCAACATGTGCTTCATGGCTAATGAAGGCACAAGCAAGGTACCCTCTTCCCCTTCTCATGATAATGAACTTTCTATGGATGTGTTAGAAGAGGCTTTTGTTGAGTTGTCACAAAACTATGATTTCTTAAAGAAAAAGTATCTTAAAATGAAAAGGATAATGAATCTTTAAGTCTTCAAGTTTTTACTCTTACAAAGGAAAAAGATGATTTGGTTTCCACTTTGGCCACTACCAAAATGATTTTGAAAAATAAAGATTTCTTGCAAAGGTAAGGCCCCACTAATTGATTCAAATGAAGTTTCTATGCTTAAGGAAAGATTAGACTCTTTAAGTGTTGTTTTGAAAGATTGTGAGTTTAACAGAAGAAAATTGAGGCTATGTTTCCTAAGAAACAAGCCCCAAAGAAAAATGCTCATGCTCATGTTCATGTTCATGCTACACAACCTAAACAACATGGCAAAACCCCAAAACATGCTCACACTACACATACACATCATGCATTCATGTATGGTGGAGTGTTCTCATGTTCACATTGTGGACGGAAAGGGCACTTAGCCAATTTTTGCTATGATAGATTAAATGTATCACGTCACAATGTTTGGGTTTTAGGCACTAACTTTAAAGGACCCAAGAAAGTTTGGGTACCAAAATCAACAATTATGTTAAATGATGTAGGTACTTTCCAAATCCCAACGACGTAGAGGATTGTGGTATCTTGATAGCGGTTGCTCAAGGCACATGACTTGGGACATCAACAACTTTGCAACCCTATCAAGATATCATGAAGGTGGCACCGTCATCTTCGGAGATGACGCCAAGGGTAAAATCATCGTATTGGTAATGTAAAACTTGGCACCTCTCCTTTAATTGAAATGTAGTTTTAGTTGATGGCCTCAAGCATAATCTCTTGAGTGTTAGTCACTTTGTGATAAAGGTTTTGATATTGTTTTTGATAATGTTGCTTGTAAAGTAATTGATAGAACTTCTAATGTTTGTGTATTTTTCCGGTTTTCGTAAAGTAATGTTTATATGATTGATATGTTAAATATGTCTTGTAATATTACTTGTTTGAAAGCCCTCGATGATGACTCTTCGTTGTGGCATAGGAGATTAGGGCATATTTCTTTTGATCACATTTCTAGGTTAAACACAAAGGAAATGGTGAAAGGTATTCCTTACTTGAATTTTGAAAAAGACCGAGTTTGTGACGCATGTCAATTTGGGAAACAAACTAAGTCTTCTTTCAAGTCAATTAAGGATATCATGACATCACGTCCTTTGGAGTTAATCCATATGGATCTTTTTGGCCCAACACAAACCAAAAGTCTAAGTGGGAATAGATTTGCTTATGTTTTGGTTGATGACTTTTCAAGATTTACTTGGGTTTTCTTTCTTGAACATAAAAGCCAAGCATTTTCGTATTTCCAAACTTTTAAGAAAAGTTGAAAAAGAAAGGATGTTTCGATTTTGAGAATAAGAAGTGATAGAGGAGGTGAATTCATTAACCACCCTTTACCACTTTTTGTGATGAACATGGAATAAAGCATGAACTTTCTTGTCCTAGAACTCCACAACAAAATGGAGTAGTTGAACGGAAAAATAGAACATTACAAGAGATGGCTAGGACAATGCTAAGTGAATATGGTCTACCACATTATTTGTGGGCCGAGGCCGTAAATACATCATGCTACATATCAAATCGTATTTTCTTGTGTAAAAAATACTACTAAAACTTCTTTTGAAATGTATTTTTCTAGAAAACCTAATGTTTCCTATTTTAAAGTTTTTGGATGCAAATGTTTGTTTTAAATACAAAAGATAGTTTAGGAAAATTTGATCCTAAATCTTTGAGGCTATTTTTGTAGGTTACTCAAACACTAGTAAGGCTTATAGAGTTTTCATTAGATCATCATTGACTATTGAAGAGTCTATTCATGTTAAGTTTGAGGAATCTAACAAGTTTGTTAAGAATGTTGTAGAAATAGATGCATTGAATGAAGGTTTGGAGAAAGTGACCTTGGAGGATGCTTCTACTATGGGAGACAAACCAAAGGATGATGAAGGAAGCAAAGCTAAAGTGGAAGAGGCACAAGGAAATGAAATCAACACATGAGGTGGAGCCTACTCAACCACTACCAAAGATTGGAGATACAATCCACATCATCCCAAGGACCTCGTCATAGGTGAAGTATCAAAAGGGGTAACTACTCGCTCTAGACTAGATTCATGACTATTGTGGTAACTATGCATTCATTTCTCATATTGAACCCAAAATGTCCTCGAAGCCGAGGCCGATTCATATTGGTTGCTAGCCATGCAAGAGGAGCTCAATCAATTTGAGCGCAACCAAGTTTGGCACCTTGTTCCTAGGCCCCACGATAGACCAACAATTGGTACTAAGTGGATCTTTAAGAATAAGTTGGATGAATCGGGTCATGTAGTTTAGAAACAAGGCTAGGTTAGTTGCCCAAGGTTACACTCAAATCGAAGAGATCGATTTTGAAGAAACCTTTGCACCCGTAGCACGGCTTGAAGCCATACGGATGACACTAGCATTTGCCTCATATAAAGATTTCAAATTATTTCAAATGGATGTTAAAAGTGCTTTTCTAAATGGATTTATTGAAGAGGAGGTGTATGTTGAACAACCCCGGGTTTGTTGATCCTACACATCCGGATTTTGTTTTTAAATTAGATAAAGCTCTTTATGGTTTAAAACAAGCCCCTAGGCTTGGTATGAAAGACTTTCTTCATTTTTGACTTCAAATGGTTTTAAGAAAGGTAAAATTGATACAACCTTGTTTACAAAACATGTAGAAAAAGATATTCTTATTGTGCAAATTTATGTGGATGATATTATTTTTGGTTCTACTAATGAATCTCTTTGCAAAGCTTTTGAATCATGCATGAAGGATGAATTCGAAATGTCTATGATGGGGGAACTCAACTATTTCCTTGGACTCCAAATCAAGCAAAAGAAGGATGGGATCTTCATCAATCAAGCCAAGTACAAAAGGAACTAATCAAAAGGTTTGGGCTTGAAGGATCGAAAGTAAGCAAAACTCCCATGGCAACAACTACAAGCTTGACAAGGATGAACAAGGTAAAAGTGTAGACATTAAACTTTATAGAAGCATGATTGGTAGCTTGCTTTATTTGACGGCTAGTAGGCCGGATATTATGTTTTCCGTTTGTCTTTGTGCACGTTTTCAATCTTGTCCTAAAGAATCTCACATAATTGCGGTTAAACGCATAATTAGATACCTTAAGGGCACTATTGAAATGGGTTTATGGTATCCTAAAACCGGATTATTTGAAATGAAGAGTTTTTCGGATGCCGACTATGCGGGTTGTAGGGTAGATAGGAAGAGCACAAGTGGAACATGTCAATTCTTAGGTAATTGTTTTGTATCTTGGTCTTCCAAAAAGCAAAATTCGGTAGCCCTATCAACCACCGAGGCGGAGTATGTTGCAGCCGGAGCTTGTTGTGCACAAGTTCTTTGGATGAAACATACTCTCCTTGACTATGATTTACACTTTGATCATGTTAAAATATTTTGTGATAATACTAGTACTATTCACATGACAAAGAATGCAAATCAACATAGTAAAACCAAACACATTGACATTAGATATCACTTTCTAGAGATCATTATGAGAAAGGTGATATTGATATTGATTATGTTTCTACCGATTTTCAACTTGCCGATATTTTTACTAAACCATTAGATTATGCTAGATTTCATTTATTTGTGGTGAGTTGAATGTTTGCATTATGGATTCTTAAAAATTTTTTTTTTGTATTTTTTAACCCTTTTTGATGTATGACAAAAAGGGGGAATAAGTTTGATAGTTTGAATAAGTTTAAGAATTTGATATTTTGATGATTGAATTATATTTTGAATTTGTTTAAGTTTGATATTTGTTTGAGTTTGTTAAGTTTGTTTATTTAAGTTTTTGACAAAACTTTTGTACATTGAATGCTTTATGTATTGTGCTTCCATAGTCAAATTTTTATACATAGCATTATTTGAGGGGGAGTTTTCCAAACTCCTCTTCCATGTTTATTTAAATAACCTATATGTTTGTCATCATCAAAAAGGGGGAGATTGTTGGCCCCAAGGTTACAATCACCCATGATTAGTGTATTTTGATGATTACAAAACATATTAGTTATTTGTACTAATAACAATTGTTGTTTAAGTGTGTTTCAGATTTCTATTCATTCTAGAAGTCTTCTCTCACAAATATAAGGATTTGGACTCAAGTCAACTCCAATTGGGCTCAAGGAACAAGTGTTGAAGATCATATGAAGAAGCCTATTGAAGATCTTGAAGTCCTTAGGAATATTGTAAGATATAGAATGTTAAAGTTTGAGTATATGAAATTTGGCTCTAGGATTTGCACACACACACTGTTTCATATATTTCCTATGTTTTGAAAATGGTTATTTCTAAGTTTTATGCCTTAGTTTATATATACATGTACCAAAAGCTTTAACCTTGAAAATCTTGTTTAAAACATGTGTATAAACTATTTTCTGCATAATACTTAGCCATATGTATTTTTAAAATATTTTTCAAATTTTTTCTAACTCAAAAAGCCCAGTTTTTCTGTTTCAGGCAACTTCGGTCGACCGGCCCGGTCGACCGGAGATGTGTCTGGACATGCACTGTTTGTGCATGTCTGTCGGTCAACCGGACGGGTCGACCGACGGAGAGCAAATAGCTCTCGGGTTTTTTCGGTCGACCGGACCGGTCGACCGAAAGAAGGAAACTGTGTTTCCTCTTTTGGGACGGTCGACCGGACCGGTCGACCGGGCGCCAACGGCTCTTTGCAGCTGTGCTGGCGGTCGACCGGACCGGTCGACCGCCAGGCCTGCAACAAGCCTAACGGCTCTTTCCTCTTTGGGCAGTTCTGAAAAACTGTTTTTATTTTCAGCTTTAACAGATTTTTGGAGAGTTGTTGGGGAGCTTTTTCAGAGAAAATAAGACAAAAAGAAATTGTTTTTAACCTATTTTCTAACCCTATAAATAGAGGAGAAGTCTCTCTTGCATTTCACCAAGAAAAATCCTCAAGTTTGCATTGTTTTCAAAAGAGAAAAGAAAAGAGTTTTAAAGCTTTCATTCCAATTCTTTTTAAGCTAGTTTTTCAGTTGTGTTTGATTGCTAATATCTCTCTACAACTGAAGTTTTTCTCACCACACTTCATAGAGCCAAAAATCCAATACTCATTCTATAGTGAAGTTGTAATTCAAGTGAGAGTGTTTGTAAAGAGTTTGAGAAATAGTGTAGTGATCTTGTTGTGATCACTTGGTTCTTGTAATCCTTTCCTTGTGGAGCAACCTCTTCGGTAGAGGTCCTTTGTACTCGGTGGAGCTCGGTGCTCGGTCTTCGGTAGACCAAATTGTAAAGGCATCCTCGGTGGATAGTGGAAACCCTTCACGGAGGTGAAGGCGAGGACTAGAGCAAGTGTGCTCGAACCTCGAAACAAATCATCTTGTTTGCGATTGCCTTTGCGTTATTCTTGCTTACAATTTCTCTTGCTTTATATTGTCTTGAATTATTTGCTTGAGAACTAACCCTTTACTTGTGCAATCTTGTCTTGTTCACTTTACTTGCTATATTGCTTGTGTGTATTTCATCATAAGCATTTCATCCTTTACTTGTTCGATCATATCTCATACAACACGGTTGCATTGCGCACCTCTAACCCATATCTAGGGGAATTGGGAGGAAGGAGTTCAGAACCTCGCAAGGGGTATTCGGCTCTTAGTCGTGTTTTGAGAGATCGTTGCATCACTCATTTAATTAAAGTTTAAAAAAAAAATCATTAGATTAGCATTCACACCTATTCACCCCCCCTCTAGGTGTTTTTCATTATTAACAAGAGCATGAGTACAGGAGATACAAGAGTATAGGAGTACAGGAGATACAGGAGTACAGGAGATACAGGAGTACCAGATGTCTGGTAATAATATAATAATCATGCATATGCTAGGAATACAAGTGTCAGGTGTCAAGATAACATGTCAAGTACCGGTGTTATATATCAAGGTCAGGTATAGCATGGCAAGTGTCAAGTATAGCATGGCATGTACCGGTGTCATATATCAGGGTCAAGTATAGCATGGCAAGTATCGGGGTCAGATATCAAGTGTCAAGTATAGCATGACAAGTACCGATGTTATATATCATGTGTCAAGCATAGCATGGCAAGTACCGATATCATATATCATGTGTCAAATATAACATGGCAAATACCGGTGTCAGGTATCATATGACAAATATAGCATGGTAAGTACCGGTGTCATATATCAGGTGGCAAGTATAGCATGTCAAATACTGGTGTCATATCTCAAGTGTCAAATATAGCATGGCAAGCACCGGTGTCAGATATCATGTGTCAAATATAGCATGGCAAGTACTGGTGTCCGGTATCACGTGTCAAATATAGCAGCGGTGTATCATGTAGTAAAAGTTACAGTGGCAATGACCAGGCATATAACGGTAATAGCCAAGCATATAGCAATATAGAAAATGTACTCACATAATGATAAAATAGATGCATGTTCAAAAGAAACTATACTCGCCTCAATACCGGAACGCAATACCGAGTAATATCCGAGAAATTTACGAACATCACGATCAAGCCAACAATCCAAATAAATATATAATAATATATAATAATATATATAAATATATTTTGAGAGAATAAGAAAGGAGAGAGAGAAAGAGAGTTTTAGAGAGAGAAAGTCTAGAGGGAGAAAGAGGGGTTTCTAGAGAGAGAAATCTAGAGAGAAAAAAAGGGATTTCTAGAGAGAAAGTTTAGAGAGAGGGTTTTTAGAGAGAGAATGAGAATAGGAGAGGGAGAGAGTAGAGAGAGGGAGAGAGGAACCAGGATAGAGAAAGATGAGAGGGGGAGAGAGAGAAGAGAGAGAGTATTGGGGGCTGCCGCCCCCCTGGGCTGGCTCTGCCGCCCCCTGGCTGCGGCCAGGGAGGCGCAGGGCACTGCGCCGGCCGCCGTGGCCGGCGCAGGCTGGGGTGGCCGCCGGCCACCCCAAAAGAGGGGAGGAAGGAAAAAGAAAAGAAAAAGAGGGGAAGAGAGAGAGAGAGAAGGGAGAGGGGGAAACTGGCCCCCTCTCCGGCCAGTGACCGCCGGCGTGGCCAACAGAGAGAAAGGGAGAAAGAGAGAGAGGGAAAAAGAGAGAGGGGGGGGCGGTCGCCCCCTCCTCCGCCTACGCACAGGGGGCCAGGAGGCCCCCTCGCCGCGCCCAGCCGCCGGCGACGTGCCGATGGCGGTCAGCCCCCACTGGGGCACCGGAGGAAGGGAGGGGTGGCGTCGGGCTCCAGGGAAAAAGAAAAAAAGAAGAAGAAAATGAAGAGTGAAGGGGGAATAATATTATTTAAATAGGGTAAAAATTGACTTTTTTAGAATCTCTCCGAAAAATTTTAAAAATAGAAAATATTATTTAAGATGTCTGGTGAAATCGGATTCGATAAATTCAATGTAGATTTCAAATTAAAAATCCTGAAATCTTCTGGCGGTACCTGTGCACACCAAAACCGGTAGATTTTCGATAAATTCTGAAAAATCTCAAAAAAATGTTTTTATTAGAAAATAAGATTTTAAGTAGTAGTGTGAAAGCTGTTTCTAAAAATTTAACTCCATGTGAAAACTAAAAATCTGGGAATCAGCAGCGATGCCAACCGACACTGGTTTTGAAGATTTTGCAAATAATTCTGAAAAATTTCAGAAAATCATGAAAAATCTAAAATATTGGAAAACAATGTTTGAAACTAAAATCGGTCAAATCAGATTAGTAGAAAGGCCAAATTGAGCGAAGCACTAGGTTCGGGCCCCCGGTTCAGACTAGGGCTGACTCCGAGTCCACGAATCCAAATCCAACACAAAACAATCACATCAATAATCATAAAACAAAAACAAATGCAAGATAAATCAAAGAAATATGTTAGAAAATCAGAATACGTATCTAAGTACGTATTCCAGGAACAGGGTGTTACAGCATCTTTAGCTTCCAGAAACTTAACATGATAGATAAAATTAGAGTAAATTACATAAAAAGTAAGTAGGTTTTGATTGAGTTTCCAAAAAGTACTAAAAAAAAAAATTATTTCACTACAAATATGTGAGACTCCAGAAACATTATCTTAACTTAAACACCATTTAAAACCTATACGAATCAAATTTTTGACTTGGGATTTTTATTTTTGTAAGAAACCTTCTAATTCTTATCTGATGTTATTAATTTAGTTCCATTTGAACATCAGTGTTGCATTTCGATAATCTAAAACCCGAATCCAAATCTAATAAACCCGAAACCAAACCCGACTCAAGTGGATTGTAGCTCTCATAGTGGGTTGGGATCAAAGTGTGGATGGTATGAATTGATAGCACTAATTATGTATTGTAGACTTGCAAGGTACGACCCGAGTCCAAACCGGAATTCAAAACCGAATGCTACCCGGATCAAGTGAATCATTTGTGTCACGTAGTGGGTTTGGATCCAAATGTGGATGTTATAAATTCATAGCATTACTTATATATGTAGAACTTGCAAGATATAATCCGAGTCCAACCCGCCCTTTTGCCACCCTTGGATGAAAGTAATTAACATGTCTTCTATTCATCTATCATAGGAGAAGTCAGATTTTGACCCTCATCAAGATCGTGACACGTGTCCCATCTCCTGAGGGCATCTGCCAGTAGGCCCAACTCACATACAAGTCTCGGGTACATGGGCCCAAGAAAAAAGCCTCGGGCCTCGCCTCGAGTCGACATCTGATCAGACATCACTCACCTGGATCCACTACTTAATCGGAGTTGTGCGACTCTCTGGGATGTCAATAATCGGTTGAAAGATCCTTCCCAGAGCCACCTAAGGCTCCGACATGAAGTCCCTTCGAAGCCTGCTGCTTGTGGATTGCTTACAGCTGAATATCACGATTCGTGTGATTCTCGAATTCAGCTATGCCGCTAGATCATCCCTACGTTATAAACATTATAACGCCTCATATCAATGTGGGCTGTTATGGATAGTGGCAAATATCTCTGCATGGCGATCCCAACAATCAAGCGGCGCGACCGGGCAGTTACAAGGAGTTCATAACGTGCAAATCATGCAGTTATGTAGATCCGAAATATTTGCATCCACAATGATAGCTTAGACGGGTGTAAATACATCTCCTTCTCCATCGGAAAGGGGGTTGGCTTTTGATTACTACATCAAACCCTGTAGAATTGAATCTGTAATAGAGTGTTGAGACCCCCCCCCACCGCCCCAAAAAAAAAAAAAAGTTTTTCCCCTTTGCGAGTTTTCCACATAAATTCCATGGTGCTTGCGTTGTTCTATTTTTCCGCTTATAAATTAAGTATAGATAAATTTTCTTGAGAAATTTACCTCTACAACTATAAAAACACAAATTATCAATAAAATTGATTCAATGATATAATTCTAACCTCACTTTTAAATTTAACTTCAAATCTCGGTGAGTTCGAAACGAGCGGGGCAGATCTACACAAGGGGATATATTAACACATGACTAGATCTGGTTAATTCCAAGTCAAATATCATGATCCACATGAAAAGAGACCGGTGGTTTACTTGGTTTACTTTATCTCCTAAAAAGTGAGATCACCAAAGTAATATTCAACATGTCAACAATTAAAGAGATTTTTCTTTGCAATTGACTCAAGGCAATTGATCAACTTTACAGTTAGAACAACAAAAATACACAAACGTTGCAAGAAAAAGTATCAGGAGGGGGGGAAAAAAAAAGACACATCAAGAGTCTAAATTACTTGTAAAAAACAAAGTCCAACAAAGTGGAGCAGCTGGATTGTTGATTTCCCCATCACCCTCCACTTTCTCGGAGTCTGTGCAGAGTGGAAGAGGGGTGAACACACGGAGTCCCATTCAGTGTACTCGTACGCATCCACCCCCAGCTCTTGCACCGCCACAACACTGAGAGCACTGGACTAAGATAGGGCAAAAAGATCAATAGCCACACCTGCGATGAGAACACGAGCTTCTCTCTCTCTCTCTCTCCCCCCCTCGCCCCACCATCTTCCACAACAACACTAAAGATTCAGTACTATGAATGGCCTGAAAAGGAATGGAGTTCCATGGCTGTATGTAGTTTGTCTTGTATCAACGTGCGTCTCAGTCTGAGTCTTTAGTGGCAGCGCAGTGCATGGTCCCGGAGATTCTGCATCTTTAGGAAGCAGCTAGGGCTTGCTCTAGATCTGTAGGGGCCGCCGTTGTGCTAGCCAAAGTGAGGAGGAGATAGGACGGCCTACCACACCTTCTCCTTGTCAAAAGTAAAAGAGAAGAGAGAGAGAAGATGGATACAGAGATGCTGATGAGAACCATGAGATGATGGATGGACGTGTACGAAAAGAAAAAGTTTCAGGCCAGTTCCAATTCAAATTCAAGCACATGCAGATTAGCTTCAAATAATTTATGGCCGCCCACTAATTTTTATAATCTTTATTTGATTTCATCTTAAAGCTGCAATGCTCTGTGAGCTACTTGGCAGGCAATGGTGTCGCTCTCACGGAAATTTTTTTTTTTTTTTTTTTTTTTTTTTTAGCTCACCGCGATGATGGTGGGCCCCACACAAACCGACGGCGCACCGCGCTTAGCGAGGGGAAAAAGAAAATTTTCAACTCTCATGTATTTATGAATCTTATTTTACTTCGAACGTATTTCCATTCCTCCCCATTACTAGATGTAAATAGGGTAAAGCTCGCTGAGAGAAGAGTCGAAAAGTTCGTTTTAGAGTCCCAAATTTGAGTCCATTGTTTGATTTCAAAAAAAAAAAAATAGTAGCTATAAAAGTACAAACGTTAATAATATTATGGCCAATTTTTTTCATAGAGTTTTATCAACACAAAAATGCAAAACCATTTTAAGTCACGCTCCTTAGATCAGCAGACCTGACCTGACTTTGAGATGAAAGGCTCAATGATAGAAGATGATGTTCGAGTCCAGGTTCAATCATGTGAGCTCCAACAAGTATGACAACCCAAAGACTGCAAATAATGTATACCTAGAATCCCAGTAAAGATCTAATTCTTTTGTACATTTTGGGTCCATAGTTCAATATTTGCATACCCGAGAAGGAAACTGGAGCTCTCATTTCAAGTGATTGCTTTGAGGAGAATGCACCATCAACCAAGATGTAGTCTTCGCCGATGCTGCTTAAATCATTTGAATGGCCAAAGGAGAACTCAGAGTCCCATCAACTTGGTCTTCAAAGTGGAATGAGGCCCTTTGTGTCACCATGGATTCCTAGTTCCTCAAACAGACTTCGTGAAGCCAACAGGTGCAGGGGCACCGTGCTTTCAGCAGACTTGCGCAGCCCCAAAATCTCAATTCGAAACATAATAACAAATTAAGTTTCCATACCAACTAAGTACTGACAGCTAAGGCCCTACTTTAAGGGAATATAAGAAAACAAAAGTATATGTTGGCAGGTCGAGCAGCTGCTATAGACGTTCCCCTTGTTTAAAACATAATACAAAAATATGTGCTCTCAATACAGGGGAGCAAGGGATGTCTACAAATTATGTTACACCGTAAAATACACACAATGGCATATAAGATGAGAACATAGCTCCTAAATCTCATCTTGCAAGAGAATCTCATAGATATCTGTTCTCAAATTCAACTCTTTGTCACGCATGACTTCCTGGAGATCGGATAGCTCATTCGCCGTTAAAATGGAGCTCAATTTCTGGAAGCCATCAAGCCACAGCCTTTTTGACCTAGAAACAAAAAAGGATATATATATTAACTTAGATTTATACATAAACAGTTTCACTAAAATAGCTAACTGCAAAGAAAAAAAAAAATTAAACACTTCTACCAAACAAAGAGGAAATCCTGCATCCTTCCATATATTACTTGAACGAAGTAAATTAATCAGAATCACTATGTGCATAACTAGGTTGCACCATTATGGACATGGGATATGGATACAATGCTAGATGTGGATGCAGCAGGGATATGGCAATAATAAAATTGTTTGTGTAGTGTGAATTTGTCATTTATTTATAGCATGGATCTGAAAGTCTATAGTGGTTAAACGAGCACAATAATTCAAGGTAATATAAAAGATCTGCAAATACTAGAGCATCCCTATTTCTTAGTCAAAATACATTTGGGGGTGTGGGCATGTGTCAAATGCAATTGTGAACCTACTATTCATTCATTAAATTTTTAACCTTATAGTCATGGACACATCTATATACGTCTTTGGTATGTCAAACAGATAATTATATATTTTCCAATAAATCATTGGGGTATCCAAATATTCATCAGATATCTCAATATTCAAGTATCATATACAATTACCACTCTTTATTGAAATATCCATGCAGAAAAGGTATATAAGGATTATTTAACCAGTTAAGAGCAATATGATCATACTACAGAACCGAGGACAAAAGGGGTGGGCGGAAATCATGGATCGTACTGCATTGATTCGTATCAACACATGCTACGATTTCCAATGTGCAAGGTATTAAAAAACTAGAAAAATTCTAATTCACAAGATCCTGGAAAGAAAAAAAAGGCTACATGGTTACAGATTCAAGGCAGTAGTTCCCATCCTCAAGAGCAGTCTGCTAACAAGGGAAAAACATTTCCTCAGAACTGATCACACCCACCAACCCCACAAAAATGACAAAAGAGAGAGGAAAAGAACAACCAACAAAAAAGAAAAAGATGTAGTAATTATAACAACAAAAATAAACACTATGGTCCCACACCCATGACCCAGGAGAAGGTTGGTTGGGTTGAATACAGCTAGCCACTGCAACTTGATAACAACGACACTCACTCTATTCCTTTGTTTTCCCGTTGAGCACCCAACCAACTATAACTCACAACACTTTGCGCTTTCAGCAAAACAGATGCAATGCTCTTTGCAGTACTCTGAAACACTCATGCCAAGAAACATTAGAGTCCAAAGGGAGAGCCCTCACCGTAACATTTTTATAAGCTATGTACTAGCAGTTTCCAAACAGGTATTAAAGCTGAGGTAACTGATAAATTATTAGTTTAGGCTAATACTACAAAGTACCAAACCTTTTGTAATGGTTTCACTAAGTTTAAAGCCAAAACCTGGCAGAACTTCAGAAACAGATGGGTAGATGAACAAAACCATAAAACCCAGTTGTTTCTATTTATTTATTGAATTACAGTTAAAAGAAAACAAAACAATAACCAAAAAGGATCAATTTGTGGTGGTAATTGGTTTTGCCGGTGCAGGGTGGCTTTTTTGAATATATATAAGACCCAAAACTTATTCCATCCATAACCCTGTAACAAGCAGCTCAGGTTTTAAACGGGTCAGATCTCGGTCAACTTAAATAAAGCTACATATAAACAGAGAAGTTTTGTGTATTATTCAAATGAATCCAGATCTTCTCAATTCAATACCCAATAATAAGTTGTTAAAATTAACAGTCTTAAAGTCCTATGGATACAGCTCATCTGAAACGTAAAAAATTCAATAGCCAGTACATAATAGGCCTATTCCCAATTTGAAATTTGAAAATATAACAGAAATCAACAAAGATGGCACATGTGTAGTAAATATTCTAATCATGCACATTGTGAAAAAATTAATTAAAAAAAAACTTGAAACTGGTCAGATAAATGGATTGAAGAGAATAAATACAAAGTTGACTAATATGAAATCAGCCAAACTACTATAGAACTACCAGTTCGAACATCTAAACAAAATGTGCATTGTGACCATAAACATGTGTGGAGTGGTATGCCAATGTCACTTAAAACGTTTAAGACCAATGACCATAAACATAACAAAGAGCTAGCTTTAGAGAAACACATAAAATATAAAACTAGAAAACTAATGGTAAATATAACACATTGCGACAAGTTACAAACAACTAGACAATCACATGAACTAAACATCGATATAGGTAAACCAGGTCCATTAAAATAACATATAATACAAACACTAAATAACATTAATTCATCATCTTTTTCCCCTTCTTTTACACATTTTACACGTCTGGGAGAACTTGGAGGACACCAACTGGCCTTTTAGGATTATGGTGGGCAATTCTCTTGCCAAGTTTACTTGGCCGAAACATTACCACTGATTATGAGAGAGTTTAACATTAGGTCGACAGCTTGTCGTACTACTTTGTCAAATCTTTAGTGGAGCTTTTCGTCGTAACCAACCCCATCTTGAGGGAAAATGCCTACATGATGATGATATTAAACTAAACTAACTATTAAAATTTTCATGAAAATTCAGCAATCAATTGCAAAAATGTAGACAAAATTGAGAAAACTAAGTTCGCTAGTTTGAACTATTCATGAATAAAAATCAAACACAAGATTGTCTTTAACATTATTGTGGCTAAGGTTACAATATTAAGGAATATCATTTACTATGAATGGAACAATGGATATACTTTAATATATTTTTATTATTGTTCAAATTCATTAGGACGTCTCTATTACTTAACACCAAAAATACAAAACTTTTGAAACTGATGAAGCCGTAACTTTAGAAAAGGTTGATGCCAATACTGAAACTGATATTAAAAACCTTGATACCACGTACGTATCAGATAAGATGAATATATTAAATAATAGACAACATATGCCTGGAAAAGTAATACAATTTACATTTAAAATTTTGAAATTAATATGGATGGAAATGTATATGATTCCATAGATTTCAAGTTTTCAAGAAAGAAAAATCTCAATGGAAGCAAAAAAACTCATGCACGTTGATAGGGATCCAACAAAAGTTTCTAGTGGAGTGGTTTGGAAAATTTTCATTACTTACTTTTCTAGTTCAGGGGTTTAGAATTTTCATACCTTACCAACTAAGCTATTACCAGACCCAAAACAAACTACCTCCACCCCCCCCCCCCCCCCCCCCCAACCCAACACACACACGCGCGCACAGACAAAAAACATTCACTTGTGACACATATTATTTAACATTTGGACCCCCATATTGGAGTGGTTTGAAAATTGGAAGGGCGTTCAAAGTATTCGTAATATTGCGCAATTTCTTGGGACCAATGTATGGGAGAATGGTTCAAATGCAAAAGAGAAATCAGTTGTAGGATCCTCCTAACGCAACCAATAAATATACATAACACATAGGCTGTATCTACCCATCAGTAAAATAGAAAGAGTGCCCAAAAGTGGAGCTGTTAACCTTACCACGTTTATACAGGGAGTAGATATATGATCATGGATTTTCGACATATCAATACAAGCCAAACAATTTGTATACAGCATGGCAAGGAGACCCAATTGAGTACACATCATTTCTAGAACTTTTTTGGTTCTGACACCCAATAGACCTTTTATCATTTGACTAGCATTTGAGTAGGAAGTAATGTGTACCTGTGACAAATATTACCATTCCATATATTATATACACAGCAAGTCTTGTGTTTAAATCTTCATCTCCATCTTCCAACAAAACAGTTCAATGCATCTCACCTTATAGTGAAATCAAACTGCCAAAGTTTAAATAATAATCATGCTACAAATTGACATGTCCAAGAAGAATCAGACACGCATCACAAGAGTACCAACAACAAAAACGCATTTGAGCAAGTGCATACCCTATGCTGACAAGACTTCAATCAAAGTATCCTTATTACATGTGTTTTATATTCCTATGTGAAATCAAACAGTTCATGAGACTATCATATAAAGGTTTTTGTTTCAGAAAAGCAAGGTCCAAGTATAACAGTAAATATATCACTTAACACAGCAGTGTCACTGCAGTTATGCGTCGAATATGCACCAATCATCATAGACGAATCTCAGAGGAACTACTTTGGAGAGTTAAACATATTGTCAAACAAACTTATCATATCCCACCTCTTACACATGCCATAAACCTAAAATGGTGTAGTTATGGAGGTAATAAAAACGGTTTAAAATCTCAACATCAGTATCGGTATCGGCCAATGGTTTTTAGTATCAATATCATCGATGTTGGCCATTAATATCGGCAATATCAGTCATACCAGCCCCGATATAGGATAATATTATAGGGTTAATATTGCACCGGTTGCCTCAAAACCCGATAAACTATTGTCGATATATATTGGAATCAACCGAAACCACAGTAACAAGAGAAGCAACAATAATACGTATTTAGAAAGGTGACTTGCTTTTGAGGCTAGGAATTAGGCCACGCCCGTCCGAGTCTAACTCATTCCCACCCGATCAGAGTCAGGTTTGGGGAAGCACTCATTACTTAAATCAAGCTTGAGCCTAGGTTTATGACCCAGTATTTAAATGGATCAGCTTTAAGTGGTACTTGGCCTGTAGACTTCGAGTGATTTATGTTGATGTAAAACTTTAACCCCGAGTCTTTGAGGGATTTATCCAAGAAATAGATATTTATATTGTCCTCGCTAAGTTTATTTGTATTCTTAAACATAATGTCGAAATGAATTTTATAATATAGTGAATCTCTTACACAGTTACACGCCATTAGTAGAGAACTATGATCTTTCTATATAATATTATATCGAAACGAAACATGGGTTTGGTTAATAGTAAACATGTTTTACTCATTAACCCTTTTGCATGATTAGTAATTTATCCCTAATACACATATGTTGATTTGTCCACTTATTTATTTATTTATTCTTCACTTGGTTAATAATAAAAAATAAAATTGTGGTGAGTATAGAAACCCCTCCTACTTTTTGGCTTTCCAAAAAACCCCTTAATACACAAAACTAATGCCCCCATTCCCTTGTACCTCTTTTTAAGGCACATGGGTATTTGGGTAGGGCAACTTTCCATTTTTTTTTCTTCCACTCTCATCTACTTCTTTCTCCTACATCATTCAGATCTAAGGAAAAAAGTCCATTTTCTCCTCTTATTTTTTTCTCTACATCACTGCTTAAAAAGAGAAAATTAAATCCAATTAATACTTTTATCCTTCCTTTCTCTTCATCAAATCTCATATGTAAGAAAACCTAAAAAATTCTCGTCTTTTTCTTCGTCCATTCTCATCCTCTTCTACCTTACTCCTTAGATCTAAAAACTAAACAAAAACAATTGAAACCCAATTTTCTCTTCTTTTCTCCATCTTTTAGCTTTAAAAAAACTAAAAGATTCTTTTAAAAAACTCATCTTTTTCTTATTCCTTTTTCTATATTCCTTCTCCAACTCCCTTCCCTTCGTATTGTGCGGATCAAATCAAAAACAAAAATAGGTTCGTGCTGTGTAGGTCACAATTTCTCCATTTAGCTTATAAAAGTATTTCTTTTTGCAAAAAATTATCAATATTTCATTGAACACGGATTTGATGGAATATTGAACTTTTCTTTCTGAAGAGTCACTTTTTTCAAAATTTTAAGTGTTTCAAGATTTTTATAGATGAGTTCTCTATTAAAAAGTGTGGAATATACAGTGAGTCCTCCCTCAATGTAAATTGTTTACCTTCTTACACAAACTGTCTACTTTCTACATAAACTGTCGGCTTTATTATAGATAGTCTACCTTTTCATGTTAACAATTTTTTTTAATCTTATTTTTTTAATTATTTTCATGTAAAATATTTACCTCCATATTGAACTGTCTATATTTATTCTAATATATATACATTTGATAACATTGTCAACTACTATACTTTTTGGCTCAGTATGTCTACATTTAATAGAAAATTATCTACCTTTTAGTTCAGTGTATCTACTTTTGATATAAAAATGTTTACTCTATCGTTCAGCATGTCGGTGCTCGATATAAAACTATCTATGATAGAAAATTGTCTACCTTTTAATTCAGTGCGTTTACTTTCGATAGAAAATTCTCTCTTTTGATTCAGTGTGTCTACTTTTGATACAAAGTTCCTACTTTTTTGGTTCAGCAGCTACCTTTGATATTAAACTGTCTATCTTTTAATTCAGTGTATCTACCTTTAATATAAAGTTGTCTACCTTTTAGGTCAGTGTGTCCATCTTTAACAGAAAATTGTCTATCTCTATATAAAATTGTCTATCTTTTGGTTTGATATGACTCTCTCTTATATGAAACAATCTTGATATAAATTTGTCTACCTTTTAGTTAAGTATATCTATGTTCATATGAAATTGTCTAGCATTTAATTCAATATATTTGTTGAGTTGTTCTCAAATTATTAGCACTTCTTGGGAACATTGTTGTGATAAAGAAATTTAGTGAATTAAATTTTTGATGAAAAGAAAAAAGTAGAGTTTGAGGGGAAAAAAAGTGAGAAGACTCAGAATCTAAAGAAGGCTCTTAATTTGTTTATTTATAATTCAACCCCTTTCAAATTGTCACTTAATTCTTCATCTAAAAATAAGCATTTTTCAATATATTCCCTTTGACATTAAATAGAATATCTCATTAATTTTATTTTTCTAATTAAATGTAGTACAGGAAGGTAGAAAAACTATGATATGTTTTTTAAAAAGAATAGGCACTTTCTAGTTAAGTAGGCATATAAAAATCTAAGTTCAAGCACTAAATGTTGTTTTTGTCTTAAATATCACAAAATCTCATACTTTCCTAAGTTTTCTTTGAAAGGAAATTTGATAATACAGGTGGACAATCTGATATAAGCTATGTAGCACGAACACTTCTATCATGGAGCCATGTCGTGTCCGAAACATGTCCAACAAGCGTGTCAGACACATGTGTCGTGTGTATTTTTAAGAATTTGTCACGTGTCCACGTATCGTGTCTATTTCAATGTTGTCGTGTTCGTGCAACATAAGATATAAGTGGACAATCTGATATTGAGGTGGACAGTTTCTCAACCTGCTTCTTTTTAGCGTATTAATGTGCCTCCTGAGTGCCCACATGGCATCAATTGCCTGCCCCACTCAGAAGGGCAAATGGAGATTACGAAAATACCTCGTGACTCGTATTACTTCTTGATGGGAACAAGGGTGGCAGGCATGGGGAACAAAACCTAACGGGGTTTTCACATCTGAAAAAGGGGCAGAGTATTTTTCACTCATCATTCAAATTTCAGGGGGTTGTTCACACTTATTCCATAAAAAGCATATATTAACTAATAATTTATTTACTACGATTATGGACCAGGTCTCAAGTAAATTAATAGGACGCAAACTCGGACTTGTATAAGTTTGGCCCCAGGCTGTTGGCCCAAAGGCCCCATCGCTCTAGTTTTGATGATGAATAACTCATGTAGTTATAGTAGTAATAATCTTGTGCTCATTAAGTTTCAAATATTCAATTAAGATCTGAGTCGATGTTCAGCTTCAACAAAAAGTTCGAAGTCAAGTTTTGAAGCTACCACGTGTTGATTCAAGAGCTCGCGCTTCAAGATCGCATCAAGTTCTCAAAAGGATCTAGCTCATGGATCAAGTTTGAATCAAGTCGAGACGGAGAAGATTTTCAAGAGAAGATTTTCAAAAAGACTTGAGTCTAAGTTTGTAAGTTTAAGATTATTATTTTAGGATAAAATGTAAAGAATAGATTAGTTGTGGATTGCTCAAGCTCATACACACGCACACACGAAATATTTATGATATCTTTCATGATTAAATAGTCTTAGTTTTCCGTTCAACAGTTTTGGTTTTGAGTTTTAAAGAATACATCTTTCGATTTCATGAATAAATTTCAACAAAACAAGTTTACATGTGTATTGGATTTCATCCATATACATTGTTACATCATATTGTTTAGATAACTTTGATGAGTTTATATCAAGTATTTAAGTTTTGCTTTTATTAAAACTTATTTTGGAGCTTATTGTCAAAAACAAGTATATTTCATTTACTTTGTGTATTGGATTCTATCCATACACATTATGCTTCAAATATGTTTCAATATCTTGTTTTTGTATTTATACAAGTTTTGAAAAAAATCGATTTTTCATTTAGAAGTTTGATTTTTGGAAAATATGGTTTTTGGTTTAAGTCTTAACTTCCTTACCTCAAAAATAGTTCACATATTTGTAATATGTGTTGATCTTTGATCACACATATTGGTGCTACATAGTATTTCAATGAAATTATTTTTTTGAGATTTATGGAGATTTTGTGGTATTTAGAAAGATGTTCAAAATTGACTTTTTTAGGCTGCTTGCAGTCGACCGACCGGTCGACCGAAGGCTAGACTAACGTGCACAATGTGCACGAGCCCATAGCGATCGACTGGGTGGATTGACCGACTAGGAGACAGTTTGTCTCTGTTGGGTCGCGGTCGAACAATCAATCGACCGACAGAGCCTGGCTTGGGTGCGGTCGACCAGGCGGTCGACCGGCAACCCCAACGGTCGACCGACAGGTCATCTAGCCCCCAACGACTAGTTTTTGACAGCCTCTATATTTGGGTCATTTGGGTCATTTGGGCCAATTTTTCAAAAAGATTTTCACAAGTTTCAAGAGCTCTTTCATAGAGTTTCTCAACAAGTTTTAGAGCTTCATTTTCATATCAAAAGAAAGTTTATCAAGAGCGTCTTGACCTTTCCAAAAGGATTTTCTTGAGTTTTTCATCACAAAATCTATCTAGTTAATCTCACACAAGTTTGAGCTATCCATTGATATATCCATCCTATAGGGATCCTTGTTTGTAAGAGTATTTATTTGTGATCAAGAGAAGTGATCACAATGTGTTCCACCATTGTAATTAGAGGAATTATAGAGGTTGCGGCCTCGACGAACTAGCGGGTTCGCGTGTGTTGTTCTTGCGGGAACAAGTGAGCGACTTGCAGGTCCAAGGGTTCTTGAGGGAGCTCGTTGTAGATGTTGCGGCACCAAGTGATCTTGCGAGATCGATTTTAGTGAAAATCTTTTATTGTGGTGATACTTGTGCTTAATTGATATACTTGCTTGGGTTGTTTGATATCTAGCATTATTATTGTTCATTCTCTACATGTTTGATATTGATTTGTGTGCTCACATTTGTATTTAACCAAGAGAGCTATAGTAGCACCTCAACTCTTAATTTAGAGGAATCTTGAGGAGAAGTCCAAAGCCCTTCACCGGGAATTTGGCTTCACTCTTGGTTATACATTGTGTGTCTGTTTTAGTTTGCATAATTAATTTTTAATTTCGCATTGTTTGGCATTAGATTAACACATCACCTATTCACCCCCCTTAGGTGATTTACAATTGGTATCAGAGCTTAGTGCTCTTGATTTGGATCTAACAACCTAGAGTTAAATATCCTTATTTTTGCTAATCACATTATTTTCTTATACACACATGGATTTCACAGCACTCCCATGTTTGATATTCTTAACTTTCAATGTTGGAAAGTAAAGATGTCTATGTATCTCAAAGCCCTAGGTATTCATGTTTATCTTGCCACTATTAAAGAATCCTATTTTGTTAATGGAAAACATCTTGAGGCTAATGTAAAAGCCATTCATGCTTTAAAGTCAACCCTAAATAATTATTTATCTAGAGTTTCTAACTTTGATTCGACTTTTGTAGTATGGAACACTCTAATCTCCTTTGGTGAACAAATGTAATATTTCAAGAAGAGTGACTCGGATGAAGGAAGTAATACTTCCAACATGTGCTACATGGTCCAAAGGGATGACTCCCTTGAGGTAAAATCTGATTCCGAGCTTGATGAAGATGTTGAGATACCATATGACAAACTTGCCTTGTTTTGTCAAAACTTCTTAAAAAATATGAGTTGTTGAAGAAAGAAAATGATTTCATTTTAAAGAAAAAGATTCCTTTCAAAATAAATTTAAAATTGTTTCAAAAGAAATGAATTTTTGAAAAATCAAGTTGTTTTGATTTCTAAAGAAAAGAAGATTGTTTTAAATGAAAATGAGTTTTTGAAAAAGAAAATTGTTTTGAAGGAAAAAGAAATTATTTCTATTTCCAAAGTGAAAAAGGATTTTGTTTCTCATGCACATGTTTCTTCTTCCAATATTAATAATGATATTTGTATTTTGAAGAAGAATATTGATTGTTTAGTCTCCACTTTAAGTCAATGTGCTATTAATCATTCTAAATTGGAATCTATATTTCGCAAGAAATATATTCCACATGTTCATGCATATACCTCACGGCATACATCTCATGCACACCATGATCACACTTATTCTTTCATGTATGCTAGAGTGTACACATGTACACATTGCAGCCGCAAAGGCCATCTTGCAAAATTTTGCTTTGATAGATTAAATTCTTTAAATTTTGCAAATAAAATATTTGGGTTCCAAATGTTACCAATCCCCATGTCCCAAAAAGATATGAGTACCAAAATTCCCACCACTTGTTTTTGATGTAGGTGGACTCTCACAAAACGTGAGAGGATTGGTGCATTTGTAGTAGATGCAATCAGATCTTGACAGACGCATCATTGATGCATCACTATCAAGGAGTTTTGGTGGGAGGACCAAATTGTTTTGGAAAAATGGATTCGCTACATCAGTATTAGTACCATTTCATCTTTCACTTTAAAAATATTTTAAATGCTTATATGCTAGTGTAGTAACATAAACTCAATCATATATTATTTTGTGCTTAATGTTGAATTGATTGGTTGAAAGCTATGCATGTATTTTTGAAAAACTTTCTTCATATTTTTGAATGGTTTTACATGCCTATTTCTTTTAGTAGATTCATGTTTTTATATGCTTTATTTGAAAGCATACATTGATTTATTTATTTATATCATATGTTTATATACAAATCTTATTTAAACTTGTGTTAAACATGTACAATTCTTGAGTTACACTTGTTCTTCATGCTATACATGTTTTATTTCTTTTGTGTACTCATCTTTTTATTTCATTGTACATTATATGTCCTAATTTTGATGATTCTTGCATGGTTATATGATATATCATGTTTTAGGAAAAAGAATTTCTTTTGAGTTTTTGTTTTGAGCCTTATTGATTTATTTTCATGAATATGTTATTCACATGATTCTTGTGCACTCACATTTTTTTCTCGTGACTTTATTTTCATGAGCATTTATATGTTATATAGATCTTGAGTGACAATTTTTGTTTAATTAGCATGTTTCATGAGATATATGATTTGGTTTCATGTTTGAAAGATCTTTAACTAGTTTTCAAAACTATTTTAAACTAGCTATTTATTCTTCACTTTGTAGTGTTTTCAATCTAGCTATACTATTTTCAAAACTTTATTTTTGAAAACTTCTACCCTTAAAGAGTGGTTGGTTGGGCGACCACGCCTTGTGTGCCTTAATGAATATTTTTTTTGTGCATGATAGGGTGGATGATATGAGTTATACACATGATTCTCATGTTATTTCATTTTTGTATACTCATTCAAGTCTTTCTATATATGCATGCGTTGAATTCAAGTGGTATTTTCATTGACATACATACATATATATGATTAATTGTGCTTGTTTTACATTAACCAACAAGTGGAATCATGTTTTATAGCACAAATTGATTTCATGCTAAGCTTGGTTTTACTTCAGAACATTTGCTTATATTTCCAACAAGCTTATGCATTAGTTTTGTGATTATTTCAAAAAGGGAGAAAAAAAATTTTAACTTTAAATGATTTCATGTTTATGTTTATCTATAATATAACATTTATGTTTATCTACTAGTGGTATCTACAAGAGATATCTACTAGTATATTTTCTATCGGTTTATCAAAAAAAAATTCTAGTAGTATCAAAATGTGCTCAATTAATTTCATGCGGTATCAAAATTTGTTTTGTTAACTACAAGTGGTAAAATTTGTTTTGTTGATTACAAGTGTTATCTAAATTTGCTTTAATTGGTTTTCAAATTTATTTTGACATGTATTGCTTATATGCAAGGGGAACTTAACATCTCCTCTATATATAGATTCATGATGAGTGTAGTATATAAAGTAGAGCTTGACCTCTTATCTTTATGTGGTACACGTGTGTAGGAGGAGCTGAACATCTCCATCTATATATTGTATATTATGCTTATATGGGTTAGAGTTTAGTAATCTTTTCTTCATGTAATGCGTGTATGCAGGGGGAGTTCCTTATTGTCTCTCCTCTTCATGAATTTATATCGCATATACATATATAAACTCTAAATTTCTTTCAATTGGTCTTTTGCCCCTTTGTTGATGATTGACAAAAAAGAAGAGAAAGATTAATTTATATATGCATGCTATGTTTTTGTTTATATAGGCATGTTTATGTTTATGTTTATGCATATATGTTTATGTTTGTTTATGAGCTTTATTGAATATCTATATGTTTTATTTGCTATGTATGAGTTAAAGGGGAGCTTCTATGAAGCTTATTTTAAATCCATGCATATATAACTCCATGAGTTTTGTCATCAACAAAAAGAGGGAGATTGTTGGCCCAAAGGCTCATCACTCTAATTTTGATGATGATTAACTCATGTAATTATAGTACTAATGATCTTGTGCTCATTAAGTTTCAGATATTCAATCAAGATCTTAGTCGAGGTTTAGCTTCAACAAAAGATTCGAAGTCAAGTTTGAAGCTAACACGTGTTGATTAAAGAGCTCGCGCTTCAAGATCGCATCAAGTACTCAAAGAGGAACCTAGCTCATGGATCAAGTTTAGATCAATTCGAGACAGAGAAGAAGATTTTCAAGAGAAGATTTTCAAGAAGACTTGAGTCTAAGTATGTAAGTTTAAGATTTTTGTTTTAGAATAAAATGTAAAGGATAAATTAGTTGTGGATTGCTCAAGCTCATACACACACAAAATATTTATGATATCTTTCATGATTAAATAGTCTTAGTTTTCCGTTCAACAGTTTTGGTTTTGAGTTTCAAAGAATACATCTTTCGGTTTCATGAATAAATTTCATCAAAACAAGTTTACATGTGTATTGGATTTCATCCATATACATTGTTGCTTCATATTTCTTCGGTAACTTACTTTGATGAGTTTATATCATGTATTTAAGTTTTATTTTTATCAAAACTTATTTTGGAGCTTATTGTCAAAAACAAGTATATTTCATTTACTTTGTGTATTGGATTCTATCCATACACACTATAATTCAATATGTTTCAATATCTTATTTTTGTATTTATACAAGTTTTGGAAAATTCGGTTTCTCATTTAGAAGTTTGATTTTTGAAAATATGATTTTTTGTTTAAGTCTTAACTTCTTTACCTCAAAAATAGTTCACATGTTTGTAATATGTGTTGATCTTTGATCACACATATTGGTGCTACATAGTATTTCAATGAACTTATTTTTGTGGGATTTATGGAGATTTTATGGTATTTAAAAAGATGTTCAAAATTGGGTTTTTGGGCTGCTTGCGGTCGACTGACCAGTCGACCGAAGGCTAGCTCGATCGACTGACCGGTAGACCGACGTGAACAATGTGCACGAGCCCATAGCAGTCGACCGGGTGGATCGACCGACTGAGAGACAGTTTATCTCTGTTGGGTCGCAATCGACCGACCGGCGGTCGACCGACAGAGCCCGGCTTGGGCGCGGTAGACCGGGCGGTCGACCGGCAATCCCAACGGTCAATAATTTGACAGTTGGCCGATCGGGTCATTCTGGCCCCCAACGGCTAGTTTTTGACAGCCAATATATTTGGGTCATTTGGGCCAGTTTTTAAAAAAAATTCACAAGTGTTTTCAAGATCTCTTTCACAGAATTTCTCAACAATTTTTAGAGCTTCATTTCCATATCAAATGAGAGTTTATCATGAGTGTTTGTCTTGACCTTTTCAAAAGGATTTTCTTAAGTTTTTCACCACAAATCTATCTAGTTTTTCTCACACAAGTTTGAGCTATCTATTGCTATATCCATCCTATAGGGATCCTTATTTGTGAGTGTTTGTTTGTGATCAAGAGAAGTGATCACAACGTGTTCCGCCATTATAATTTGAGGAATTGTACAGGTTGCAGCATCGGCGAGCTTGCGGGTTCGCGTGTGTTGTTCTTGCAGAAACAAGTGAGGGATTTGCGAGTCCAAGAGTTCTTAAGGGAGCTCGTTGTAGGTGTTGCGGCACCGAGTGATCTTGCGGGATCGATTTTTAGTGAAAATTCTTCACTGTGGTGAAGGCAGGGATGTAGAGCAAGTGGCTCGAACCTCGAAACAATTATCCTGTGTTTGCGGTTGCTTCTCTCTACTCACTTGTGTTTAATATCTTGCATGTTCATATTGCTCTTATCTTTATATGCTTGATATTTACTTGTGCTTAATTGATATACTTGCTTGGGTTGTTTGATATCTAACATTGTTATTATTGCTCATTCTCTACATGCTTGATATTGATTTGTGTGCTCACATTTGTCTTTAACCAAGAGAGTTATAATAGCACCTCAAACTTTAATCTAGAGGAAACTTGAGAAGAAGTCCAGAGCCCTTCACCGGGAATTCGGCTTCACTCTTTAGTTATACATGGTGTGTTTGTTTTAGTTTGCATAATTTGTTTTTAATTCCGCATTGTTTGGCACTAGATTACAACATCACCTATTCAACCCCCCCCCCCCCCCCCCCCCTCGAGGTGATTTACACAGCTCATTCCCACCCTACTTGCTTTAATTATCAAACTTCAAGAATACACTTTCTACTGATAGACAATTACATCAACAGTATGCAGATAAAAAGAATCTCATGAATTAAAAAGTATAAAGTCAGGTTCTTTGGTTAGATTTTCAGGCACTTACCATGGGCAGGCATGAATGGCCCTGAAAAAAATTCGCCTTGCTGCAGAAGGATTGCATGCCAAATCTGCCTCATATGCAAGGTAAAAGCGCCATAATAGTACTGACTTCTGCAACCTATCATTTGCTAGTGCTTTCTCAAACAATCCATGAATTCTATGTTGGGATCCAGATTTACTCAATTCAAATGACAAAGCAACAAGCCACAGAACCAGAGATGGTTTCCTGCAAAGGTTGGCAAGAATGAAGATCGTCAATGTTGCTAGATTTCAACTAGTACAAGATGGGTTACACAATACTGCCTGCATTATGCAGCAACTTAGAGAATATCAGATGATATATCTTGCGCATTACCAAAAGCAACATCATTTTTTTATAGCACCTAAGTTTAGATGATATAAAAAGTGAAAATCATTATTAACATAATATAGTGAGATGGATTAGCAATGCAGCATAGAAACTTGAACTGACATATGCTAGCAGTTACTAACATAAAAGTTTAGCAGTAAAAAAAACAACTATCAGATAGGAGCAACTTATAACAAATGAACTGGTAATCTGGTAGTGGTAAGAAGTTGTAGATGGAGTGCAGGGCAAGAAACATGACATCAAAATAAAAGACTATCACATGAATATCGTGAAATTGGTGCAGAGAGCATACCATACTGGTGGAAGACAGTGAGTCAACCAGACCATGTCGAGTCTCTACCTCATGCTTGAATAGATGATTCTGTTAGAGATCAAACTAATTCCTGTGTTTTTTTTCACTCTATAAATACGGGTTTAGGTTTGAGGTATGATTTCACTCTTCACTTCACCCAATTATTACATCATTAGTATTCATTCTATCCATCTTTAATAACTTAATCATCTAATGGATTTTGTGAGAGTCTCCCTAGCGTCCTAACCTCGTCTGTGATTGCAGATCTAATCAGGACTCAAAACCAACCTCCATAACCTGGGTATGGCGATAATAATATTTTATATTATATTAAAATATTATAACATACTACTACTACTATTGTTCGGTGAATAAATGTTCTATTAATAACAAGAACTCAAACAATTTAATTTACATTCAAGTTATGTGTCAATAGTTACCTGAATAATCATAATTATATTAAGAAAGTGCACAATTAATATAAATGCATTGACAAATTAAATGAATTTACAAAACCATTGTTCAAGCAGTAGAAATTTATAACTCCCAAGCCTCCGATACATCTCTAATACACCTAGGATAAATTAAAACGAAGTGTCCTGGCAAGTATCCAGCAAGTCGAAGATTGATGTATCGGACATAGCGGATAGGGGCGTGACTCCTTAATCATAGTATCTGTGGAATCCAATTCTCCGAGGTCAGGCAGGAAAAGACTATAGTCAAAGTGTCCGCAGAACAACAGGATCCAATTCTCCAAGGTAAAGCAGGAAAAGACTATCATGGAGTCTGACTCCCCTCGATCCCAATTACTTCAACGGAATGGATCACCAGATATTCTTCTCTCTTGCCAGGGCCAATTTGCAGCAGTCTAAACAACAGAGGGCATCTGAGCTAGGTTATTTATAGATGACTCAACTTCTGGTCACACACTACCAGACCACAGACTATGGATGTGGAGACAAAGCAATGGACGATCCAATATAAATTTCAAATCAGAGTTCACAAACTAAACATAAATTCCACAAAATGGGAAAAAGAATAAAGATAGTGAAGTAAAAGGATAAGAAACAGACTAAACTCAGAGAAAGGAAAGTAAATCTCAAAAACAGCATTTTGAAAGCAGCAATTTCAATTGCCTAGACTGCTTAAGCAGACACTTAAAGCAAGCAATAAAACTATAATATAAAAAGAGTAACATTGACAAATAATAAGCACCCAGAGGCTCAGTAACGTCTAGATGAGATCGTGAGCAGACTACACAAAGAAAAGAAAAAGATGAATAGTAATTCAAACATATAAACAATCTAGGATTAACTGTGTTCTAAACAACAGAATATGCGGTTAGATATCAGTATGCAGTCTTTGGCAGCATAAAAAAGGTCATATGCACAGTAAGAGGACATGGAGTAGCTAAAAACATTTATACAGCCACGTGCAGACCACAAGACCGACTTTTTAAACTTGTTATTAATTGGTATTTGTCCCATTTGGTTCTTAATCTATTGCATGGACATATAATATCTCTATGACTTTTCATAATTTTCTAATTTTCTATAACTTTCTAAGAGCCTGTTTGGATTTGGAATTTTCTAAACCATATTAAGCTGTAGTTAGAGAGGTTTGCAACCTCTAGTCTGCAATCTATAAGAACAGTTTTCAAATGTAGTTTCACCAACTTCATGGTCCATCTGGATAATATGGCATTATCTTGAAACTAGAGTCAGATGAGAAGACCACGAGGAAGGGCTAGGTTCTTATGTGAAGGTAAAGAAGGTCTAAGGATACGAGAAGGAGAAGAGAGGAGTGTTGATTTTCTTTTCTTCTTCTTTTCCCTATTTTTTCATTGTTTGGAGTTTAAAAAAAGTCCATTCTGATTGGATTTTCGTAAACTGCAGATAAGCAAACTTTTGAGGTTATTAAATACAGTATATAAACTATAAAAAGAGCCAAAAAATCTCAGTTTGATATTTTAGAGTTAACTGACTTAACTACAAAAACTATAGTTAAGAAAATTTAAATACAAATCCAAAAAGATCCTGAACATCCTAGACTTTTCATTTTTTGTCCTTATTTTTTTTAGACGAGTGCTACTGCATATGCTGTATATGTGGCATGCGCCAAGAAAATGTATAATGGCTCATACCACGTTCCACAATGTTGAGGGTCATTCAGACTCATTACTAATTAGATTTGAGAACTAACATGGTATTCAGATTGTTACAGCACCCCTATACCTTTTCATTTGTAATAATATGAAAGAGACAAAGCCAATGCAATTTTTGCAATACAACAAAAATGGTACAGTACTCATCAACAGTCAACTAAAAGGACAAGATACAATTTTTAAAATAGAAAACAAATAAATAAAATAAGGGGTACTATATTATCTACATAAAATTTGGAAACTAGGTTATTAAAACATCCTTCCAGCAACCTCTATATCAGCAGGCTGCAAAAGAACACCTTCCAAAAGACAGTTCGCCCTTTGGCAATTGGAGTTAGGAAGTTGAGAGTTATGATTTTCTCGAGATGAATAGTAGAAGAATTAAGAATCGGTTGTTTGGTTCATTGTTCTATAAATCGGATTAATCGGCCGATTAATCGGCCGAATCGGTTGATTAATCCTATTCAGTGGCAGCTCGCTTAATATTACATTAATCGCTCTGATTATGCTCTCGGGCGATTTACCGGATCCAAAATGATTAATCCCCGATTAATGCCCGATCAATTCGATTAATCCCTGATTAATCCAATTAATCCCTGATTAATCATTTAGGCATTTCGTATGTTTTTTATTTGAAAAACTTATCACTTTGTGTGTGTTGGATCGCTAAGTAGTTTATGTTGTGATGTTGATGATTTGATAATGATCTTTTATTAAATAGTAGATGAACTGTTATTTATTAAATAGTACATGAATTATGATATTTTATTAAAGTATATTTTGCATAAAGTGATACTTATGTTTTATTATTTTTGATTATTTTTCAAATTAACTTATTTAGCAATCTTTCTCCATCATTCTTTAAAGCTCATTATTTTGACTGATAAATTGACTAATTTTTTATTTATCTAATTTTGCAGGTAAGTTCTTTGATTTATATTTATGTTGCAAAATTTGAATTTGGATTACTAATGCGAAGAGATAAGTTCTCTTACTTCTTCTTTTCTACTATTTATTTATATTGTCTTATTGTTCATCATATTATGGTTTATAACTTCACATCTAGATATTATCTTGTATAATATTTAGGTATTTTTCATAATTAACTGTATATATTCATATATAGTTGTGTATAAATATAATTAAATATATTAAAATATTCAAAAACGATTAATCCCCGATTAATTCGATTAATCATTATTCAATGTTGGACCGCACGAATAATGAAACCGATTTTTAGAACACTATTTTGGTTAAAGCGAGAAGTCGCAAGAGTTGGGAATTGAGATAGAGAAAAAGAGAGTTTAATTCCAAGATTTTGATGGAATTAGTAACTCTTGAGTTAAAGAAAGTAGGATGGTGTTCAAGGTGGTTTTTGTGCTGTTTACTCTCTAACTCTTGGCCATTTTTTGGCCATTTGACAAGAATTAGAAGGAATTGATCAAATTCTTGAGGAGGAATTCGAAAATGATTACAGAAATCCACCTTGTTTCCTTGAGCTAGGAGCAATATAGTTTTCCTCAAACTGCTATATAGTTGGAAAACAAAGTCCTGGCAGCTAGAGGCTGGAGCCCTCGAAATTCTTTTCTACTCGACCAAATCAATATTTCAAGATTTTCTGCCTTGTAGTAAATTAGGTATCATTCGCAATTTAATGATTGTGAAAACGGGAATAAGAGCCTTTGATTGTTTTCTAACCATAAATGTCTACCTTAACATGCGGTCTAGTGACCCCACGTCAAAAATTACAGCAAGATCAACCACTGTACAGCAAATAAATTAGCCACCACTAATCCACTCCACCCCACAAAAAAAAAAATGAGAAGAAGAAATGAAAACAAGAAAACCCCAGAAACAGAAGTTAAAACTGAAGTGATCTAGAAATAATTTCTCAATTCAAAAACTAAAGCTAGTGCGAGCTATGGAATGCAACAGAACTATGACCATGTAATATACACCCCTTAGAGAGAGAATGAGTCGATGTGCATTGCTGTTGAGATTCAATGTTTGATAGTCCTTACTTTCCGGAATGTAACAGGCTGGGAAAGGGCCCAGGGACGTGCATGGAACAATGCCTTAACATCATTTTACCACCTCCAAAATGTTAAACAGAAAATGAAACCCATTTAACCAATACAACCAAAAGTCATTCACCAGTCATTGGTCACAGAAAATACATCAAGATCAAGTGATTATACATAGTGACAAACAGATATGTAGATGGTTAGAGAGAAATAAAAAATGTAAAGATGCAAGACTATGGAGCCGATATACCTTTGGAACCTGCCTCTGCCAATGCTCGCCCAGAATCAAGGTTATGCAGCCACTTTATTAGCAGATGCCATAAAAATTGTAGACGAAAGGTTCAAAGTTTTTGTCAGGATACATAAAGCAATAGATTTAGCTTCCTGTGCCGAATTCAAATTTGAAACTAACATTCTTCCACGATTGAGATGTCAGAGAATGTATGAGAAAATAACAAAAAGAATATATTGCATTTTGCCCTACTTTAATGAAGAGCTTTAGAATTGTGCAAGGTTTAAGTTTTATGACGAGGCTCCAGTGTTCTGCTGAGTTAATAATATCCCTCACTTCAACAATAATTAAGAGAATCAATCTATAATATATTTATAATTCAAAAACAGAACATGCATTATCAGATGATATTCTATGAGAATATACCATGTTATTGAATAGCAATGAAAGTAAATGTTAACGGAAAACATTACATATAAATAAGAGGTGAGACAAGGGAAATAAGGGTACCTTTGGCTGCACTCATCAAATATTCGCCGCACTTTGTGAGGCACCGAATACAAAGAACTTATTTCAACCATAGAGGTATAACTTTTTGGATTATGGGGATATAACTGCAACCCTTGAGCAATGTTTTCCCACACTCTTGAAAAACTTAGTTCCTTGAGATGTTTCTGAAGCATTCCAATGTAATAGATCCACAAAGACTCAAGTTCTAGACTGCGGCTTCTTCGTTCTGCAATCACCTTAGTTAGTCAACTTACGTTCAGAAATTATATGATAGTATGAGTGAAGTTCACCCAGAAAAACATATGTTTCTCCTATAAAAGGAAGATTGAATATGTTCCAGTAATATAAGCAAAATCCAAAATCAAACTATCAAAGACTTAACTGAGCATTCACAGGGAACATATATAGACCTATCAGAATGCATACACCATAATATCACTTGATCAATCTTATCCACACGTTCTGCCTCTTTGTTTGATTACCCAGTTTTGCAGTTGAAGAGGCAGATTGATGTAACACGAAAAAGGGGAAAGAAGAAAAGAGGGAAGAATTTATGTTTTGAGAGGATACCGGTAAATTTAGGATTCCACCAAGGAGATCGTTTTCCCACTCAGTATATCACCATACCAAGATTTTAATCACAAAGCAAAATAACTTACAATGCAAAATTTGAATTTCTTCAAAATAACTGAACTAAATAAAAGACTGCAGGTCTTGGCCTTATATAGGCCCAAGACAAAAAAAAAATTCCCACATATTCAATATGGGATTAAAACAAAGCATATAACTGAGCCTTAACTAAAATAAAGAAAAAAAATAGCCTAAGTAAATAACTAAGCAAATAAAAACTCTGATTCCCACCAATTCTCCCCAGCTTTGAAAATTCACCACTAGCGAATGGCGGTGGCATGGATGATGAAATCGAACCGGGAAAGACTACACAAGCTCCTCAGTGGTGGGTCTCCTCAGCAATGGTGGCGGCAATGAACGAACTGGGAACCGCTGTGACCTCATCGGAGTGAGATAACGAGTCAAATCCTTGACGAGGAATACCGGATTGACTCCAAGATTATGGGAAATTTCGAGCTCATAGGCACTAGAACCACGCCTCTTCAAAACCTTGTATAGATCACTGTGTCAAGTATGAAGTTTTCTCAAAGTTCCCAGTGGAAACCTCTCTGAGTGCACCCTAATTAGCACCTCATCACCAATTGTGATGTCCTGCAACCGCTTGTGAGACTCTGCAATAAACTGATATTTATAATTGTGAATTGTCATTTGTCTTGTATTATGCTCATGCAACTTCAGAGGGCTCAATTATGGCAATGGTGGAATACCTAGGAGCGGAGGGAGGAGACTGCGGGAATTCATAGACCTAGGTGTAGACCCATCAATAGGAGGCTTAGGAAAAAAATAGGTCGTAATTACTAAGTAACATGGTGTTTTGTCATTCTTTTCGGTGACTGTTCTCTCCGTGGGACTCTCGACAATTGACTTGAGTTTGACAGATTTCAACACTATTTTCTTTCCGTTAAATTTAAACTCATAAGTGTTTGACCTACCCAGACTGATTACATCTAAGTCATACCACCAAAGCCTACCCATTAAGATGTGTGGCGTCAATGTCGAAGATGTCACACCAAATATGATCCTTGTAACTAGACATGTGGATAAGAACCTGACAATGCTGGGTAATAGGTTGGCAGTCTTATCAACCCAATTCACGTTATATGGGTAGGGATGTGATTCAGTCTTGAGACCCATCTTCTCAAGAGCTGCCTTGGCAATGATATCGCAAAACTACCACCATCTATCATCAATTTATAGTTCTTTTCCTCATGTGCAATATAGGTGTAGAATACACTAGTTCTACGCCAATCTTCATTAACAGTTGTATGTGGACACCTAATAACACCTAACTGGATACTAGCAATCCTAACATCATCATCAGAATCAGTAGCACTATCAGTTGCTTCATGAACGACTATTTCGATCTCATCATCATCGATTTCCTTGATTAGAAGGTTCCTAGAGGGACACTGTGCAGCAATGTAACCATAGCCATCACACTTAAAACATTGACTACCCTTGGCACTCCTAGAAGACTCACCATCACAGATTTGCCTTTAGTGTCTTTAGTTGTGTTAGTATTTGAGCTAGGTTGCTCCCCGACTATAGGAAAGACTCTACGTTCTGTAGAAAATCTAAGAGATATTTCTATATCTTGAGCTAGTTGGCTTGCTTGTTCAAGAGTCTCGATCTTGTGGGGTGGATGAACATTGCTCGTTGGATGTCTGATCTAAACCTGGAACGGTATCTAGACATTGCCTGGTAGGAATCCTCCTGCACCTCACAACGTAGGGTTAGGTCATCAAAATTGGTTATTTACTCCTGAACTGACCTGCTACCCTGGTGAAGGCTGTGCAGTTTATCTAGTAGGTGATGTTTATAGGAGTCGGGGAGGTATTTCTCCTTAAACTTTTGTTTCATTTCCTCCCATGACTATGGCAGTCCCGCGCCTAGTGTACTCTCTCTGCTGAGGTCCAATAAATTCTAGTTGACCCTGATAATCTCATCCTAGCAAACCAAACTTTACTCTCTTCTGTGAACCTATACCAGTCAAAGTAGTAATCCAAATCTGCCATCCAGTCACTAAAAATCTTCGGGTCTAGAATACCGTTAAATGTTGGAGGATCTATCTTAATCCTACGGATTATGTCAACTTCTCCATCTCTACGCCTATCAATGTTCTCCCTCTTCTATTATCTCTTGAGGTCTCTCCAGTGTTCTTGTTTTCTAACCCTTCAACCCTAAATTTCAAGTCTTGAAACTCCTTAAGGATTAGGTCAAGTTTGGATTCCATATCTAGATGATCAGAAGAATAGGTTCTACTACTACGAAAGAGCATGCACTATGCAAACACGCAATCACACAGATGCAAAGTAGTTTCCTAAGTTTCACTAGATGCGTAGACTATATGATTAACTGAAAAAATTCTATCGGCTTCTAAGATGAATTAGGCAAAATGAATCCTAATAGTGAAAAATGCAAGCAAGCAGCAAATTAGACACTTAACAAGAGCAACTATAACTAACAATCATCACAAATATCACAATAGGTATGCAACGATATCACAATAATGAGAGGTAAGATCAGTGTTCTAAATGGTGGCCACAGCGGCTACATCGTCGGGAAAATTTATCGGGGATGGGGATATATCGGGACATATCGGGGATATTTTCAAAATCGGATGTCAAAATCGGACTGTAATATACATATCTTCTTGTCTTAAATTGCATCTCAATAAGACAATATATTCATAAATTATATAAAGCTACATAAACATCATACTTATATGTTTAAAATATACTTAACTCGATAACTTGCATTAAGCTTATAAATGCATAATCACTATCCAAGTATAGAATCTTCACAAATGCCACATTGCCACATCGCTCGAATTACCCAAATATCTAACCTAGAAATTGAGTGTAAAACGCTATATCGGGTCCAAAATCGGCGAAATTGCGGCCGATATATCGGGTCCATGCCGATTTATCGGCGATTTTGGGTGAAAATCGCTATATCGGTTTGGATGTGCCAAATCATTGCGGCTAGGTGCTGTAAACGCAATATCGGTGCAATATCAGGGTTATATCGGGGATATTTAAAACACTGGGTAAGATTAGAAAGTACCCAAAGACGCTTGAAAAAAAAGCACTGATACGAGTAGTGGCTCTAATCAAGGACATGTAGAAGCTGGTCCTGTTGCTCAGAAGATACGAAACTCTTCCAATATCTCCGAGAGTCAGCTACATATCCAGCGTCTCAGACGGGGCTCGAATCGGACTTTAAACGGACGAGAGACGGACTCCAGAATAACGATGTGCTGCTGTTGAACATAGCTGAGTTGGTTCAATCAGTGGACCGGGTCGGATCTAATTGGACCCAGTTGGACTCAAACCCAAATCCAATTGGATTTATTAATCGGGTTGAGAGGGATTTGACCCGACGCCCAAAATTTCCTCTTCCTTTCTTCCGATCTCAGTTAGGGCTAAGATCCGCTCTCAGATGGTGACAGCAGAGTTGTTCGGTGATGAAGCGGAGCTTCGGCAAAGGTGGCGAAGCCTCGGTGAAGCGTGGAGGTCGGAGGGCCTTTGGTGACAATGCAAGGCTTGCAGCGGTGCTGCTGGTGAGGGTGACAAGCAGAGATCGAAGGTGGAGATGACGAAACTGTGCAGAGGTTGTCGCAGGCGGAGGGCGAGTGCGGATGCTGCTGTCGGGGAACGAAGAGGGATGAACGATATTGTAGAGAGGGCAGATGGCGTAGATCTAATCTGGACTTCGTCAGAGGTGAGTAGTTGTCGTCGACAAAGATTTGGGGACTTTCAATGACTCCGGCGAAATCGTCGGTGGTGTCTCGGAGGCGTGGCGAGGGTGTTGGAGGACGTCGAGGGGAGAATGATGGAGAACAAAACCCTGGATAGGTTTTCTGAGTTGTCGAAGAAGGTCCAGAGGCTTAGGGAGGCGATGGGTTTGCTGGATCTCGACGAGGAAGAAGGCGATGGGGATTATGCTCAGCAAGGTCAACGATGATTCTCCGGCGGTAGATCAGGCGTGGACTGAGGCGGTCGTGCTGGGCGGCGAGGTTGAACGATGTGGCGTGGATGTTGCTGGAGAGGGGGCGGCGACTGTGAATGATGACGAGGTCAGATCTATAATCGGAGGCTTCAACGATGGGATTGGAGGAGATGAAATCGAGGGGAGGAATGGCGTCGTTGGTGTACCGGGGAAGAACTGTCCTGGTGTAATACCCCGTTCCCGGAATACGTACTTAGTTGCGTATTCAGATTTTCGGTCGTATTTTTTCGATTTGTTTCCTGTATTTATTCTGTTATGAATTCCGTATATGACTGTTTTGTCTTGGATTTGGATTCGTGGATTCGGAGTCAGCCCTAGTCTGAACCGAAGGCCCAATCCTAGAGTATTACTCGATTTAGACATTCTGATAATTAGAATTGACCGATTTTAGTTTTAAATATCATTTTCCAATTTATATTTTCTATGATTTTCTAGATTTTCTGAAATTAAAATGAAAGTCTTCAAAACCGGTGTCGGCCAGTCCGCTGACCGATTCCTGATTTTTAATTCTCAAACAGTTTGGAATTTCATGATGGTCCTTTAGGCTTTATTCCTTAGAATCATATTTTCTACCTACATTCTTTTTCTGAGGATTTTATGATTTTATGAAAATTCCATCGGAGTCGGTAGGTAACTGATTCCGGGATTTTTTAGTTTTAAAACTATAAAGTATTTCTTAAAACGGATTTCACTATAATTCTTAGTTTATATTCTTGATTTTGGTAATTATTTCGGGTCGTTCCGAGATACTTAATTTCGGACGATTCCGGTATTTATCCCGAAAGATTTCCGCATCCGCAACTGAATCCCGGGAATCCGCCACTTCCATTATTTTCATCTTCTTCCAAGAAAACATCTCTCATTATAATTTATTTTCCCTTTTCCTTTTCCTTTATTTCTTCCTTCCTCCACAACCAAAGCCTTTTCCTATTTTCCAAATTCCAAATTCCATTTTTCTTCCACCAACTTCCTCATTAAATGCCCTCTTTTCTCTCTCTCCTTGGCCGGCCTAAGTGGCCAAGAGAAGGACACTCATCCCCCCTCCTCCACTTTGCCAAAAACCCCCCTCTCTTCTACTTTAATTGCATCACCTTCCAAATCCAAAAACCTATAAATACTTTTCCTTTTCATTTCTAATCCTTTTTCACTTCATTCTTCACTTCACCTTTCTCTTTCTTCTCTTCACCAAGAGCCAAACCCTAGCCACCTCCATCTCCTTCATCTCCACCACCACACCTACTCCCAACTTCTCTCCTTCATCTTTTCTTCCTCCTTCTCTCCATGGGAAGCCCCACAAGGTCATCAACTCCAACCACTTCATCAACTCCACCAACATCTCCACTCTCTTTCCCATCATCAACCACTCCTTTTGGTAAGTAATTTTCATCACCAAGGCTTGATTAATTCTTAGTATACTTAAGTTTATCTATCATGTTCAATTGTGTCTTCAAATCCATGATTATTTAGCCATCAACAAACCCTTAAAATCTGTTCTGTTTGCTGTTTCCCACGATTAGTCGACTAGACCTATAGATTAGTCGACTAGAAAACCCTAGCTGAAACGTAACCTTTCTGGAGCACAGTTTTAGTCGACTTAGGTTATTTATTAGTCGACTAGAAACCTCGATTAGTCGACTACTCCCTGACCCTAGTCGACTAACCTTTCCTGAACCAGAAACCCAAACTCTCTGTATCACAGTATTAGTCGACTTGACATGACTGTTAGTCGACTTGAGATGTCTGTTAGTCGACTACTCTTTCACCCAGTCGACTAATTTTCCTGATCAGAATATCAACTCTCTGGAACCCATTTTAGGTCGACTATACCAAACTGTTAGTCGACTAACTCCACTATTAGTCGACTACTCTTCCATCCTAGTCGACTAACTTTAGCTGGTTGTCTTAGTGATTCCTTTCTTGAATATGAACCTTAACCCTCTAGCCTTATATCATGTATTGGTATTGCTTTGACTTGTCACTTGACAAACATCATCTTACCTTCTCTCTTCTCTCTCTCCTCTTCATCTACAAAAATAATTATATCACAGGTTATGGCGCATCCGAGCTTCCGTGGATTTTGGATCTTTGGCATATTGGTGATTTAGGCGAGTAGTCTCGCTCTTCTCTATTTGAGTTTCCCGTTTCATCGGTCGATAAGTATTTCGCTTCTTATTTCCATATTCATGTATTGCACT